>MU226296.1:359513-392799 GCA_018584345.1 Thuja plicata
AGAGAGAGAGAGAGAGAGAGAGAGAGAGAGAGAGAATTTATTAAAGTGAAGCATTCATCTATCAAAATAAAAATAAATAAAATAATTGATAATGTCTATCATAATATAACTTCATCAAATTTCTAATTAAAATATAACATTTAATTATTATACATTTTTAATATTTAACTAAAAATATAATAAAATATAATTTTAATTTTTTCGATAAATGAATATTCATTACTTATGCAACAGTGTATGGTTATTCTTATAGATAATTTATTTTTATAATAAAATAATAATCATGGAGTCTATTCTTATATAGTCATAAAAGTCATCTAATAATTATAAAAATTTCAAATTGTAAAGATAAATAATTATGTAATATCGATACTCAATAATATAAATACAACCCTCATCTTTAAATTTGTTAAAAGAAATTAAAATAGTCATATTGCTATCAGGATTCAACTGTGTAGTCTTTGAGTCAAACTCATTGACCCATGTTTAATGAGTACTCGTTCACAAGAACACATCTCTCATGAGAATGAATGGAACACTTCACACTCATTGCATCTAGGTGATGCTCACAAAGGTGTAGTATCAGGACTTCCTAGGAGGCCACCCATCCCAATACTAAACTCCAACTCAAGCACACTTAACCGTGAAGTTTCCTCCACGATTAAGCCCACTTTGCTTGTAACCTCATTTGCAAAACCTTGAGCAAGTGTTGTTCCTTATGAACCATTCATTAGAAATATCTCTAAGATCATCCATTGATAAGTAGGAAATTTATTCCACAGCAAGTCAACTTAATATATTACTATCAAGATTAAATCATGTAGTTTTTGAGTCAAACTCATTGACCCGTGTTTCATGAGTAGTGGTTCACAAGAAACCATCTCTCATAAGAATGAATGGAACACTTAGCACAATTGCATCTAGTGGATTCTTAGAGAGGTGAAGCATCAGGACTTCCCAAGAGGTCACCCATCCCAATACTAGATCGATCTCAAGTGCACTTAACTATGGAGTTTCCTCCATTGTTAAACCCACTTTTCGTGCAACTCCATTTAAAAAACCTTCAGCAAGTGTTGTTCCTTATAAACCATCCATTAGAAAGTCTCTTAAGCTCATCCATTGATAAGTCAGAGATATTTTCCATAGCAAGTCAAATTTAGATATTGTTGTCACAATTCAAACATGTAGTTTTTGAGTCAAACTCATTGAACTATGTTTCACGAGTGACGGTTCTCAAGAACCCATCTCTCATGAGAGTGAATGGAACACTTAGCATCCCTTAAAACATTTGACTCTTTTAGTTGACAAATCCATAAATGAATATTTTTAGTAACATTCATAAGATTGTATAGTATATAGGATATAAATTATATTGGATTGTGTAGAAGAAAATAATAGAAGAGCCTTGTTTTCAAAAACATTAATGAATTGAATTAGTAGAAGCGATTTAAAAAAGGCCAGGTTCGGAAGCAAGGCCATATAGTTTATATTATATTTTGAACTCTATTAGTTAATTCCCCCCCCCCCCCTCCCCCACCACTTATTACTACAATTGCTCTCCTTAATACAATTGTTCTTTATTAAATAAATTATTGGTTGAAATATTAATTTATAAATATATAATAATAAAAAATAAATTTACTTCTTAAATTTTTATAATCAATTGTAATTTAAAATACTAATATTTCAATATTTCCATATTAGGGAAAAACAATATTTAAAGGTTGCATTAGGTTATCTTATTAAATTAAATGTATAAAATGTACTAATAATAAAAGATATGCATTTAACTAAAAATTTATTCATTTTTATGTTTATATTTAAAAAGTCTCAATTAATAAATTCTACATATAATTTTAAATTGTTTACAAAAGTCTAAATTATATAGAATTGAAAATCTAAGACTTATTTGTCTTTGATATTTATTTTTATATTTGGAAAAATGTTCTTTTATAAAATTACCAATAGCAAAGAAACATACATTAAAAATAAAAACAACATTAAAAAATACTATTCAAATTAGTAAATTTTATATTTTACTAACTTATTATAAATATTTAATGTTCTTTTATAAAATTCATAATAACAAACAAACATACATTAAAAATAAAAATAATATTCCAATTAGTAATTTTTTATATTTTACTAACTTATTATAAATATTTGAAGTGTTTTTTCCTCCTACTTTAATCTTTACTAATGTATTTTGTTAATTAAGTTAATATAATTGATTAGTATTTCCGTAAAAAAAAATTTAAAAATGAAACATACCAATCATTTTTTTAATAAAAAATTTAATTATTACTTTACATATTAATTATTACATTAAAATTTAATTCAATCAAATAAAATTATAATTTAGATGTTTTTTAAAAAGAAGTCTCCTTTAATATAAAGAATGATTATTCTTTTAAAAAAAATATGCTCACACTTATAAAATAAATGAATGTATCATTAAAAAAAACTAAACTATGCACGAAACTGTCCATTGTCAGAAGAAATAGTTGACAAGCACAACTGGCGGAAGTGGCCACAGACGTAACGACACTGACGATGGCGTCAGTGCAAATTTCCTGCCCCATAGTCGGTGCCAGGCATAATGCCTATAAACCAACCTACATTACTGACATATAACCATAAATTATCTCCAGAAAAGAGACCCCCCAAACCACCCATTAACAGGCAAGATAACAAAAGAAACCTCGAATGTGTATTTAGAAATTTTCTCAACCTTTGTCATGGGAGTGAAGATGCATAATAAAGTTAACCTCATTTTTCTTCATTTTCTCTACACTACTATCCAATTACCTTCCGAGACCCCATCAACCGGAGCACCGGCTAGATTCCCTATGGTAGTTTTATCACCTTCAAGAGATGAAAATTTTGAACTCTCATCTTTCTCATCCAAACACTTACACAAAGACTAAGTTGTCTTGACTTGATCCTTTTTTGTCGGGCGGGAATCAAAAGGAATGTTTTTGTAGACTGGGGCCTACTTGGAGACAACTCATGGGATTCATCTCCAAAAGACGTCTTAGAGGTATCCATGCTAGCATTACCTTAAAAACATGGCTCTTTTTTTCTATTGAGTAATGGTGGGGGTGATATCCCTCCACCAAGTAGCCCTGGTGGCATGCCTATTCTTAAAACACTATGAGACTACATGACTAGTATTGTAAGATTTGTGACATTAGAATGGTGCACCCTAATGATATATAATTTCATTCCAACATCTATATTTGGTGTTGAGGGAGACCTTTGTGGGGAGATTCTTAGATATGTCAAAATCAACCAACTCGTAGGTATAAGTGGTGTGATGATACTCTATAGAACCTTCGTCAACCCCATAAATTTCCCCAAAGAATTACCAATGGCTTCAAAATGAGAGTCAAGAAAAAATTGTAAAGGAAGATTCAACAATCTTACCCAAATCGGTATAGTAGAGAAAGCCTCAATAGTTGGGTCGAAGAAAGCATGCCATGGTTTCACATTAGCAATTTCTCATTGCAATCCCATTAATAGTCACATAAAACCTTGTGGCAAATAATAAAAAATCCTTGTGGGCAGGGGTAGGTCTAAACATCACCAGTCGGAATGGGACACCAATTATCTAAGATTCATTGATGCAAACCTATCAAGCTTGGCCAATAATCTTTAAATGTCCCAATCAATCCATTTTTTTGCAAAAAGGAAACTAACATTTTCATTCACCTCTTGTAAAACTTCCACTCTCGGCTTCATCTATAGGACATGCTTAGTGGGAAGGGCCACAAGATGAGTGAATAAGGATTCTGAGAGATTTTTTCCTCCATTATTCAGAAATGCATTTTTCTATTTTGGCAAACCAAGTTGTATTGGATGGGAACCCTTGTTCAAGATTTTTCCTTGAAGCCCCAACCAAAGCCACATAGGGATTGACAACCTTCTTCGAAAGATTACTAATCTTTACCTAATCAAAATTTGTACCTAAAACTTGAGACCCCTTGGCAAATGGATCCCCTATCACTGTCCCATGCAGAGAACTTGTCTTGGTTCACTGCCATACACCACCTGAGCTAGGATTTGTGGCCAATATATTCTATTTGGTGACCCCAATAGAAACCCCAAGGCACATCACAATGAGGGGACAAGAGCCTTGCACAAATAAAGGTGGAGTAGGCACTTTAATCCACAAATAAAAGTCATTCGCAGGTCTTCTGCAAGTGCAAATAAAAACCCTAGTTGTGGAAATATCTTGCTAGAGTGGCATCGCAGATACAATTATGAATTTAATCCTAGATTATACAATTCAAATATGGATAAATTAACTTGACGTAGAAGATTCCAAGTAAATCTCCTAAGCATTGATAGTTGTTTATTCTTGTGGATGATTAGTGTGAACCAATATAAATCATAGTTCAATCTCAAAAATTCCAACACAATTAAAGGCACTAACAATTATAAACATTTTCTGATTTTTATACAATTATTAGTCCCCATTGACCTTTCTATGAAATTTAGTACTCCTAGGGATGACAATTTTTTTAATGATTGAAAATGGATGACTCATAGTCACTTTAAATTTCTTCCCTTAACATATTTTACCTAACTATTCTCTTACACCTTTCTCAATTTTAAATGGAAATGCAAATTTAGAATCAATTTTTGGAACAAAAATTAGCACACACATATGGAAATCAAAATTTGATTTTGATGCACATGTGGTTTAGAAAGTCTTACATTGCAAGTTGCATGTATAAGATAGATTGAAATGTATTCTAGTTCAACCGTCAACTTGTTCTTTTTGTCCTTGTGTTGAAAGCATGAACTAGAATCCACCGAGTCTGGGGAGCCTGAGACTAAGATCCACCAATTCTGGGGAGCTTGAGACCAAGATCCATCGAGTCTAGGTAGACTCGAATCTTCGAGACTTAGCAAACTCACAGAGTCTTGCGGACCAAACTCTGTTGTGTCCAACAAGAAGATAAAAGAAAAAAAATTGAAGTGTTTTGACTTGACCTAGAGGTCAATATATTT
Organism: Thuja plicata; assembly: GCA_018584345.1. Taxonomy (NCBI): domain Eukaryota; kingdom Viridiplantae; phylum Streptophyta; class Pinopsida; order Cupressales; family Cupressaceae; genus Thuja; species Thuja plicata. The sequence continues at coordinate 364,530 of MU226296.1, forward strand.
TCCTCGCAACCCTAAAAAGTCATTTTAATTCCAACCCTAAAAAACCATTTTTATTGTTTTCAAACACAAGGAGAGAAAAATAGGCATTTGAGTAAAAATATTGAGGAATTGAAGAGTAAACCAACAGATCGATTGAAGAGGAGATAGTGATTGTTGATAATTTGTGCTAGTATCTTGTATTCACACATTTTGGGGGTTTGAGAGGACTTGGAGGGGGCCTCTACAAATTTGGAGGAGTGGTTATTTTTTAATTTTTTACTTTCATATTTCCACTTTATTGTACTTTTTTTTAAAATTTTGTTTCATTTTATGTTGATAGAAAAAATAAGACACCTGGGGCCTAGGCATCCAAAAATAAATCCCTAACTATTTGTTTCCTTAAATGATTAGGTGCAAACCATAACTTTTTTTTTCTTTTTTATTCATTTTTTTTAATCTAATAAAAATTTGTAGATGCTTATTTTTTTCATTTATAATATATTGCAACATAATGCCTCAGTATATGGGAACCTAGACTTAGTTAGAAAGGATATGGCTCAAAAACATGCCAACCCCAGAATAAAATAAGGAGAAGTAATATGTTTTCATCGCAAAACAAAATATGGTGGGGGAGATATTAACGATTGAAGTATCACCTAGCATAAATACCATGTCATGATGCCAAACCATGCAAAAAAAAACCTATTGAAGTTATAAGTGAAGCACAATGTCAACTAGAGGAATTTGAAGAGAAAAAAAATTAGAAAAGAAGCAAATGGAAGAAATGGAAAACATTGGTCGAGAGGCTCCTTCAATTCCTCGGCCTTCATTTTTTGCATCTGCAAGTAGTGGTAGTGCGATTGTGAGCATTGGACCTAATATTTGTAAAAAGAAATCCACATTAGATTCACTTTTACTTCCACACACAACTCCAAGTGCCCAACTATCATTGGAGAACATGGATTGGAATAAGGAGAAGCATAACGTTGCAAACAATGCAATTGACTTTTTTTGGTTCTACAACACCATTCTATTTTATGCAACGTGGTATTCATATATTACTTTGATTTCTATGCCTTGATTTTTTTAGTTTTTAACAATATGTCACATTGATTATTTAATTTTTAAAGTTAAAACTTGATACATATTTTGATCATTTAATTTGTTTTAGGTCCCCTTATTGGCCAATTGTGATAGATGTCATTATTGTTTATGGTGCGGGATTATAAACCCCTAATGTTGAGGATATAAAGGGTCTAATTTTGAGTCAAAAGGTGGTTGATGTCCAAGCTACAATTGTCGAGTAGTGTGAGGTATCAAGGAAGGGTTTCACCATCATGACAGATGTTGGACTGATAGAATTGGAAAAATATTGAATTTTCATGTCTCCTCATCAAGTAATTGTACTGTGTAAAATATATTAATTTAGAGATTAAGTTTTTTTTATTTTTATTTTACTATATTGCTTTTTTTCTTTCTCAGATGGCATAATGTGTTTGAAGTCAATTGATGCTTCAAACAAATAAAAAATGCGAAGTTACTTTGTGAGGCCTTGGAGGAAAGTGTTTGACAAGGTGGGTGAGGAGAATGTGGTATATTTAGTCATAGATAATGCAACAAATTATGTTGTTGCAGACAAACTTCTTATGGACAGGCAACCCACCTTGTTTTGGACCCCTTATGCTACACTTTGCCTTGACCTCATACTGGAGGGTCTTGGCGGATCAAAATATGTGTAGAGCGTGCAAGGAATATTTATAACTACATATATAATCATACTTGGGTCCTAAACCTTATGAATAATTTCACAAATAAGAAAAATTTGGCTCATCTAAGAATTACCCAATTTGCAACCAATTTTATCACATTGCAATCCTTACTTCAGTCCAAGGTTGGTTTGAGATGCATGTTTGTAAGTAAGGAGTTGACCACGTCACCATAGACAAAGACCATTGTAGGGATTGAGATGATTGATTGGTTTTTTTTTTTATGAGCATAGCTTCTGGCAACCAACCAAGATGATTGTGCAGGTAATTTTTCATAATATTTTTGTTCTCATTTTCCATTTCATTTCCTTATTTTTGTTCACACTTGTTTATGTTAATTGTTGAAAGTAAAAACTTAAAAGATTAATGTTTCAACTTTCACAATTATCACAATTTATAGAGCCTCTAGTTGTTTTCCTATGAATTGTTGATGGAAAGAAACCTGTAATGGGCTACATTTTTTAGGGCACAAATAAGGCTAAAGGGACTATTAGATCTATTTATTCAGGTAATCAAGCTAAGTATGGTCTCCAATGAGATATCATTGATCGATGATAGCATAATCGATTTCACAGGCTTATACGTGCAATTTCCTATTACCATAATCCAACATTCCAATTTCACTTATATTTCAAGTTCGATGATGAGGTGTTGAGTGGGCTCTTTGCAATTGATGATAATATGGAAAAGAAAAACTAAGAAGGGGGGTGAATTAGTTGTTCCTAAACTTCATCTTCAAAACCCTAACCCTTGAAAACATTCAAGAATAAACTCCTAAGATCCGATCTGATTAATTAACCATGAAATGTAGAAGCATCCACGTGATAGAGATTTTTATTTTGGAAACCCTATTAGGGGAAAACCCACAGTGGGGTTGATTACCCACAATAAGTAAATACCTTGTTATAAGTATAAACATATTACAATAATTGGGAATGCACATGCATTCAGGCTCACCCCCTAGAGCTCATTGCTCAAATGAAAAAGCCTCAGGCTACAACCCTGAGGAAAGCTCACTACCTTACAAAAGATCATTACAATGATCTAAGATTTTTGTGATCTACGAAAATGACATCTACCATATGTCTGATACAACTCCAATGTAGCACAATGCAGACCTATGTTCAAACCCTTATTGAAACACTTCTAATCACCACTGAATCAGGCTCTTGCTCTACAAGCAATCTCTAACATTCACATCCACGATCCACACATCCACATCAAACCCTAGATCAGATTTATATCACCAACCTTGACAAATAATAAGGTTGACCGCCACCTTGATTTCAACTTGAAATCACGTGTCAAAAATCACGGTTTAACTCCTTCCACCGCCAAACAATAGCCACGATCTATAAAAACTACCTCGAGATCATAACTCTTCTAGATTTTATGTCTGGATCTTGCACAACGTGATTTACCAACCCAGTCGGCCAAGAACAAAAGAAAATAATAAAAATATTATTGGTTACCTAAAAAATCCACCAATCTAATAATTTCAGTCCATGTGGACCACCAACTCATCAAGCACACATGTCAAGAACATCCTTCAACATCATTAAAAACACACAATCATTCAAATCCATCCCACCCATTGGATTTGCTAGTACCTTTTAAATTGTACCTCAAGAACACTGAACACAACCTCTATGACAACACAAATATGCTTTACATATCTCTGAAGTATGAACCCTTTAAATTGGGAACAACTTAGTATGTCCCAACTATACTCATTGATGCGCACTGATAAATTCAAGATTGATTGTGCACACTGAACCTCTTTCTATCTCACTATTAATTACCAAATCTGTCTTCAAAGCATACTCAAATCTTCATGCTAACCTCTACAACTTGACATGTGTTGAGTAGACAACCTCACCAACATCCCATGAGGTGCGCTACACCTGATCTATAATATTTCAATCTCACTGGACCTATGAACATCATGTTCCACTGGAAAAACTGCAACAGATAAGTTAGCATCAAACAAATGTGCCTTCTGATCAATCCTACTTATATGTGGACATCAATGACAACACATCCAACTTCCAATTCACCAACAACAATTGTAGAGTGAATGTCACCTACTTCATTAGTTGGAGCACATGTAGTTCATGAGCTAGAGGTAGTTAGGAATGTACAAGGAGACTTCTTTGCATGAGAAATATGCAAGTGAATCAGACACAAATGATGTCAAATAAAAATCTATTCAAGGCATAATTTAAAATTTAAATATTAAACTTTTCTATCTATTACCATTTTACGTTGATAAACTTAGTTATAGAATCGAATTGATTTTTACTTTCTCCTTTTAGATGCATGATCAGAGATGTTTGGTGCTAAGGTGCCAAATCTACAAAGGATTACGATTTGTATCTTGAACCAACCATGTAGTGCTTCAAGTTGTGAGTGCAATTGAAGTATGTTGAGAAAATACATTCTGAAAAGGGCAATAGATTGGCAATACAAAAGTTGAGTGATCTTGTGTATGTTTATTCCAATCTTTGCCTCTGTCACAGACAAATTTTGGGCAGTGCCACATCTCCTATCATTTTAGAAGAGGTTGATCCACATTCAAAGTGGAACATTAAGGTTGATGATCTTGTCTTCAGCGATTAAGACTTGGTATGGGTTGATAAGGTGGACCAAGAAGCAAAGGTAGTAGCAATGGAAAAGGAGGCTGGAGCACAAGGAGACCCATTGGAGGACCCTGAGGGCGAGGATGATGTGGATGAGGATTTGGATGTCTCTAAAGTTGAGTCTGAGACACGGGTTGCTATCATGGCTGCAACATCATCTAGAACCTATCTTAAGCGCACAAATAAGAAGGTTGGGGGTTCAAGTGGTATAGGCTCCTCTTAGCCTTAGGCTTCTAGGCTCTTGCTTTTATTTTGATATTTGTTTTGAACTTTTTATGCCATGGATTTCATATTCCATGAATTTTGTAGACATTTGACACTATTTATATATCTAATGTGTTATTTAAAGTTTAATTTGTTTATTTCAATTAAAGCCTTAAATTTGCATGTATATGTATGTGATCAATGTAAACTTGTGTATGTGTTCAAAGTAGTTTCTATTTGATGAGACTATTGTGTCTTTAAGGTTTATTTAGTAAAGAATGCATGAAACAAGTTTTAAATCTTTAAAAATCTTTGAATTTATTGAGTTTTTCAATTTGTTGAGTCTTTGCCATGTTTTTGCCAAGTCTGAGTCTCAATAAAAAATCAACGACTTGAGTCTAATCTGAGTCTGGGTCTTGTAACTATGCATGAAACATATTATTTGGGATTGCATTCATGCTAAAAAGCAATGGATTGTTGTTTGTGCAAACATTTCAACCAATTTTTGTCATGTTCTAAACTGAAAAGGGACTATTTTTTGTTATAGTATGTATAATAATGTGCTAGCTAATTCTATTAGACAAGTCATTTTAAAGCACATTTGGAAAATGAGATGTAATACTATGTTTTCTGGTAGTTGTTATCAAACAACTATTATTCCATGACTTTACTCTGACATCTTCCTTCGGCTGACTTCTTTTCTCTTGCAATTCCAAGTTTTGTGCAAAAAGAATGTGGAAGCTATGGACAAGCTTCAACAAATTAAAGAGCAAATTATCCAACTTCATACATTGTACACTCATGATCAGAATCAAGGAATTTGTGAAGTTATAAAATGAGTCATATATTTCTTTTGGTCATTCTTTGACATTATTATATTATATTGTATAGTCTTATTGGCATATTCTCTATTTGCCAAGGATAGAGCAACACATCACAGAGAACAGTTTTGAACAGCGTTGGAGTGCAGTCAAAAGGGAGGATCTTACGGGGAACAATAGAAAAGTGGAGCCCAGTGTTAATTTATCTTTCCATTCTCAACGGGTTTGTCGGGTCCCTGCTTCTTTATTTTATTCTATTTTTACTTCCACGCTTTTTGCCTTGCTCTACATTCCAAAATTGTTTAAACTCAAACGGATGCATTCTAAAACAAACCAAAACTAGTGCAATCTAAAACAAAACCGGTTTAAACATAAACTGCTTCTGGCACAACACACAAAACGAGATGGGGTCCAATCATAGTGTGTCAAGGAGGAGTTTAACGGCGGTCTGTCATGAACTATATATTGACAATTCTCATATTTCAGTAACACACTTTTTATTCAACCGAGCATATTGGGGGGTGTTGGTTTCAACACCAATCTTCAACTGTTGGGCTCAATGCTAAACCTTCTCTATCAGGAGGGTTGTAAGCAGTCCACAAATAGACTGGCAGAACCTCGACCTATGGCAACTGCAGAGGGTTTAGATGAGGTCTAAGAAGCTGTCATGATGGATTTTCTTCAAAGAAAGGCATGTAATACAGACGAAAGACTGATAGCGATAAATGCAAAACAATACAAAGGCATTTTAAGCCGCAAACATATTCGAAAGTTAAAGCAATCACATAAGAAGTGTTTTGCAATGATTTTACCACGCGTGAATGGAATTTTGGGCAAGATTGACCAAACTAATGTGGTGCAAACAAGGCAGATAGAGAATGACACCAGAGGACTCAAGAATCAGCAGAGGCTAGCAAGAACGTTAGGTCATTTTTGTATCAAGTGGAAACAAGCACAAAAACTAAAATGGACAATGTTGAAGAGAATCTAGACGACAAAATTTATTGCAGCCCAACTTTAACACCACTAACATGGTCTTCGGAGCTATACATAGAGGAGCTCATGGACATAAAAAAAAAAAAAGAGGATCGAAGTCATAGAAGCAAGGAATTGGAAAGAAGAGAACAAAGTGTACGAAGCGTTAGAATACACAAGCAAAATAGAAAGGGGAAACAAAAGTTTGAAGGAACAAATTTCAAGCATGCAAGTCAAAATGGAGATAGGATAGCAAGAGGTCGAAGCGATAAAACAAGAATTGGAGCAAAGGAGATCAACTGGAAGTAAGGGTTCGAAAGCAATGAAAGAAGAGGACACAACACAAATAAAGGAATTTTAGTTAGCCTTAGCTGATATGGAATTTAAAGAGTCTCAACTAAGGGCACATATAGAAGAGGCCAAAACGTGGTCTCAAGTAGCCAACGAATTAACAAATAAACAAAAGGGAATTATTGAACAACAAATCAAAATACAAATAAGAGAAGAACAAGACAAGCGGGGCAAAGTGGCAAATATCATTATCAAAGGATTGAAAGATTTCGGAGAAAAAGAGAGAACCGACACTCTAACGAGGGACTTTCTTAGAGATCAATTGAAGTGGACACGAAGTTTTCAGCAGACAAATAGGATAGGTAAGTGGATAAATGGCGGGAGAGACAAACACATACGAGTTACTTGAAAAATGTTGAGGATAAGAATACGATTCTTAAAAATAGAAGGTTACTTAGAGGCACACATTTCTATCTAGATGAAAACCTAACTTTTTCCCAGTAGGAAGAACAAAGGAAGAAGTGGAAAAGGGTAAAAACAACAAGAAATGAGGGCAAATGGGCATGGTTGAAGAATGGGAAAGCCCAAATTAGTGAACATTTCTCAAGGGAAAAATAGGAATCAAGGGCCTCACAAGATTTCTTAAATGTTGTGCTCTGGAACTACAAAGGTTATCCATGGAGAAGAGGTCCTGGGGTGGGCTCCATAGCATAGGGAAAAGATATAATCATCCTTGTAGAAACACATGAACATGACCATTGGAAGGTGCCAGATTTTGAAGGTTACAAGAAATTTTCAGTGTGTAACAAAGGGAACGAGACAGGCAAAGGGCATGGTGGAGTTTCAGTGCTTATACATGAGAAAGTGGTATGGCATTGTAAAATTGAGAAGGAAGACCCAAATATAGAATATATTTGGCTGCAAATAACAGTAAATGAGATAACTTTTAGGGTGGTTGCTTGTTACTTTGCGCCACAAAACTCTAAGTTCTATAAGAGGCAGAACTTAGATAATGAAGATCCGTATGTTTTATTGAAAAATGATATTTATGTGTTAAATACCAAAGGACACATAATGTTAGTGGGGGACTTTAATGCTATGACAGCTAATAATCAATCCCTACAACTGATTGGTAGTGAAAAAGGAGAAAATAACCCTCTATGGTTGGAAGAGGGCAACGATCAATCTTGGAAAAGAGTTTCATCAGATGGTAACGAGGGTGTCTCGCATTTTGGAACTAAATTATTGGGACCATGTAGTTTATTTGGTATGGTTATTTGTAACGGGATGTGAGGGTAGCCAAATTCAAGGGGTATCACATGAAAAACATATAATGGGTAGAGTGTGGTTGACTATATGATTTGTTCACAAAATATTACAGCTAGACTGCTTGAGTTTGACATTGGGGTGTGCCCTATAGAGTTGAAATCCGATCACATGCCTCTATTTGTTAAGTTGGACTTCACTTCAAGTAGTCCACACAACAAGCATGACCCTCACACTCAAAATAAAACGACTAGCAAAGGCAAAATCCTATTATCTCAGGAGAACATGGGCAACTTCAATGTTTCTCTTAAGCAGCAATTTCATAAAGTAAATAACTACTTAGTGGATGGAAAAGTCAAGGAGGAATGTGGGCCGGTTCATAGTAGCTTGTTGATATCAATAATCCACAAGGCATTAAATGCTTGTAAAAGATCAAGTAGTAGAAAGAGGGCTACTAATACTTTCCCAACAAATCCATGGTACGATAAGGAATGTAAGATGGCAAAGAGATCTATAAAAAGGAAATACTTATGCAAAGAATCCAAAAAGAAGTACACAAAATTGATTCAAGCAAAGAAAGAAGAGTATGTTCAAGCAAGAAGGGAAGAGTTAATGTTGCTTGGAAAACACGACCCAAAAAGTTTTGAAAAGAGTTGCAACATGAGAGAAAACAAGTTGAGAACACTATTACAGATGCACAATGGTTTGGGTATGCAAAGTTGCTTTATGAACGACCTCGAGAGGAGAACAATCATCCCATAGTGAGGACTTCGGTGGAACTCTTCACGGTTGAGGACATCAAACTTGGGATAAAGAAATTGACAAGTGGTAAAGCTAGGGACACTAACAGGCTGCAAGCTGAATTTTTAAAATGGGGAGTGGAAACCCTTGCTCCTCACGTAAAAGGAATCTTCAATCGTGTCATCAGTGATGGTTTCTCGGCGGATTGGACAACTAGCATGGTTATCCCCCTCTTTAAGAGTGGGGATATGAATAATCCATCTAATTACCAAACTATTATGGTTAATCCACTTTTTGGCAAACTATTTGGGAGCATAAGAGCCTAGAATCAGCAATTGGGCAGAAGGTGAGGTGAAAAGGGCAAGAGGGCAAGTTGGTTTCAGACCTAGACACTCCACCACTGACCATTGTGTCACTCTTCGGCATTTAATAGAGAAAATATGAGACATCCAGGGAGAAGAAGCCTATTGTTATTTTGTAGACTATAAGAAAGCCTTTGACACAGTGCCTAGGAACAAACTATGGAGCAAAATAAAAGAATTGGGTTTTTCGGATGAGTATAGATTGGCAATGCATAAATTATACAACAATGTTAGAGCCAAAATTAGACCTAGTGAAAGGATGTTTGAATGTTTTGGTAGTGAAATTGGGGTTAAACAAGGGTGTCCTTTATCCCCAACTTTGTTTGGGTTATACATTGATAAATTAGAAACTTGGTTAAACAAAACGAATGGGGAAGGTGCTCAATTGGCAGGGTATGTGGTGAAGCTTCTCTTGTACACTAACGAACTTATTTTAATATCAAATACAACTCAAGGTTTAAGAGATCAATTAGGGGCCTTAGAGTGCTTTTGTAAAGAGGTTGGGATGCAGATGAACATTTCCAAAACCAAAATATGATTCTCTTTTGAGGAAAGAAAAGCATATTTCCTTCCTTTTTGAAGGCAAGCCATAGGAAATTGTGAAATAATACAAGTATCTTGATATTGACTTTCATTATAAGCTCAGTTGGGAGACATGTATAGCGAAAAGGATATAGGGGGCTCGAAAGCCTTGTATTTATTTCAAAATAGATGAAGAACAACAAAACTGTGGGATTGGAAAATCAAGAAAATTATGTTCGGTTTGCTGGTCACGCTGGTGGTTTTGTATGGCTGCGAAGTTTGGGGTGGCAGCATGTCAAATTATGGTTAAAGACAATTAGAGAGAATTCAAAAACACCTAATCACAAGTAATCTCAAAGTTAAAACCTATGTACCTTATGATATTCTTTAAGCAGAGAGTGGGACTTTTTCGTTGGAGGCATCGACAATAACTCAGTTACTTAATTATTTAAACAAGGTTGAAAGCACGCATCACCAACGTTGGCCGAAAATCGTGAAGTGGTTCTTGACCATAGAAAGAAAACTTGGATGAAGCAAAATAAAAAAAATGGTTGAATAAATGGAACATTAAACTACATGAGTGTCCTACTACAAATGAGGCCATAAATAAGTTTGTCATAGTTAAGTTTCAGAGTGTCATGTGGACTAATACAATTGGTCAAAAAAAGGCTTCTTACATTCAAGAGTTCAACCCAACCGGAGAGCATGGACTGAAAGTGTATTTAGGGGCTGCTATTAAAGGAAAAGCTAGGTTGTTAGTGGCTCAGTTGAGGACTGGATCACATCATCTCAGGTGCGAGACGGGTAGAAGGATAAGGCACAAAGAGGCTTGGGAGGAGAGAACTTGCATGTTTTGTAGGATGGGCACTATTGAAACTGAATAGCACTTTCTCAATGAATGCGCAGCCTATGACGATATTCGAACTCTATGATATCAGCTTGAAGGCTGACAATATGCACAATTTATTTGACGAGGATAAAATCAGCCAAACTGCTAGTTTTTTTGTCAAGATTCATAACAGAAGATTTCACATGGAAAGGAATATGGAGGTGGTTTAAGGTTGCTTTTGGTCCCTTAGACTGTTCAGTCTTGTAGACGTCATTAAAATCATTCATTCATTCATATTGTCCTTTCAGCTACATATGGACAGCTTCATTCGTATAATTGTATTGTTTCAATATTGGAAAAAGAGACTACAAAATTAATATATCACAAGAAATGCTTAAAAATTTTATTGAAGCCTTAAGAATTTATTCAGCCACAGACAATTTTTAGTTCCACATTTTTATAGGGATATTAGACTTAAAGGGAAACGTGTTTTTTTTACAATAAAATAATAAAGACACCTTTGAAATATGTCCAATAAGCTGTAATTTCGAAACAGAACAAGGTAGAAAACCACCTAGATACAATAATTAAGATACATATTCTGGCCACTCATGATCAGACAAATTTAAAGCGCATGAGAAGCTTCACAGACTGGTATTTTTCTCCTTTCTTGTTGAAGAGAGGGATAGCCCGAATTCCCGTCTTCAATTCTGCCACAGGCAAGCATGTCTGACCACCAAAGTCATCTTTTTCAGACATGTCATACTCATGCACCTCAACACGAAGTAAAGCCAACTCTGGGACTGTTAAAGGGAATTTAAACTCATCACCCCAGCAAGGAATCCAGTTATCTTCGATTGCCCTTGTCCTTTTCATAATTGTATCAGCTGGCACACCTGCGATCCCAACCTGTAGATCCAAAATCCATTGGAGTATAAAAAGAAAAATTATTAATATTCATGGATGGTCAAAATAGGCAGAAGGAACTTAACAATACATACAATAAAAATCGTATAAGCAAGTAAAAGAAGCTACCACCTAAAACTAGACTAAAAGTACAATAATTTGGCATCGATGGAAAAAGCACTCATACCCTTGTATAGAAGTCGGGAGGAGAGTAAGTGTCAAAATGAGTTTTCTTGAAGTCTTGAAACCAACCATCTCCCATATAGATTTTGACCTGAAAAATCTCAAGGCAGATGTCATTAATCCATGCATCTCTTAAACTGGGTGTAAAACGAAACATCTCAAAATGAAATATCATGATAACCAAAGCCCAAAAGAATGAGACCAAGAGGCATAACGTATTGAACATGAGAAGCATTTCTAGAATCCTCGATCAATGCCAAGGTATGCATGATTTTGTCGAAATATGTCCATGTATAGCTGTGATATCTTATTCCTAGATATGTTTAGAAGTATGCACTCTGTTCGCAATAAACCTGTCCTCGAGAAACTTGGACAGGTTTATATGACTTTGCCAAATTTTGCGAAGGAAGGTGATTCAAAGGGTACGAGATGTGAAAGCCATTTAGATAGCCAGGAGATTTGATTTACAAAATGTTCATCTCAGTTCAATACAGAAAATCATACTTACCATTTCCACAAAGGTGACATGTTCAAAAAAAAAACTTCACAAAAAAGGGAAATATTGGATTTGGGAATATAAACTCTCAAGAAGTCCTAAGTCGATGTAGTACTAGGGTGTATGATCTTCCAAGAAGTTTCAATGCTTCACCCTTGTGAGCACCATCTAGATGCAACAAGAGCTAAGTGGACCATTCATGCTCATGAGAGATCGGCTCATTTGAACCCCCACTCATTAAATATGGATCAATAAGTTAGATTCAAGTCTCAATATATATGGTTAAATCCTATAAAAAAATACCTCCTACTTGTCCTCAAATGAGCTTAAGGGCTATAAAATGAAATAGTTCACAAGACAACACTTGCTAATGCTAAATGAGCTTGATCTTTGGAGAAACTCAATGTTTAAACGCACTTGATTCAAAGCAGCATTGGGATGGATGACCTCCCAAGAAGTCCCAATCCTTCACCCCTATGAGCATGATGTAATGAATGTTCTTGTTAATGTCAAAGGGGTTCGTTCGTATGAAACCCTACTCAAAAAACATTGATCAATGAGTTTTACTCAAAATTTAAAAACTATGTAGTTCAATTTTAGTAAAACATCACAAGTTGATGCATTGCAAAATACCTGCTGTGGCTCTATAATGAATGGTTCATAAGGCACAATAGTTGTTAAGGGTTTTGCATATGGTATAACAAGCTAAGTATGCTTGATCTTGGGGTAAATTCTATGGTCAAGCATACTTGAGTCAAAGTAGTATAGGGATGGGTGACCTCCCAAGAAATCCTTAATGTCTCACTCTTGTGAGCATCCCCTAGATGCAAAGAGTACAAGAAATCCTAATGTCTCACTCTTGTGAGCATCCCCTAGATGCAAAGAGTACTAAGTGTATTTACTCATGTCTAATGAGACCAGTACTTGCTATAATAAACAAAAATAACAAAATATACTAGATGAAGTAACAGAAGTATATGTTTATTTATATAAAATTCTTATACAGAAGTAGACCAAGAAGTAGACCAAGGATAAGACTATTTTCCCTTACTGCAGAAGCTTGTACAAAAAATTTGATGATTACCAAACAAAACACAACCATTAACAACTACTAAATTACTAATACCTGCTTCATAATAATTACAGTATCACTAATACATAGACAAATACAAAAAACTATGAAACATTACAAAGTCATCTTGTGCTACCTACATCATCCTTCCCACCTCCCTCAAAAAAAAAGGACAAGTTGGGTTTCAAGTTCACAAGCATAAAAAATCAAATCAAATCAAATCAAGTATAGTTTTCCAAAATTATGACAACACTATAGACAAAAAAAGAACCATCATGCTAATGCTTTCCTTTGTTAGCCAAAACAACCTAAACGTTCCACAACCAATGGGCATTCTGCATCCAAATATGGACAAAGAGCTTCTAGCACAGATAACTAAAAATTGGCAATAGGAAAGCTTTTGAAATAATTGTGATCATGGGCACATCCAGAAAGTATCGTATAGAGCTGTAGTCACCAGTGGCCATTTATTTTAATGAAATGTGTAGAAGGACCAAGCAAACAACTAGTAAAGTTTGAACGTGCACTGGACTCTAAAAAAATTTGTACAAACTAAATTGTACCCAAATGGTACTTCAGGCACTTCAAAATTATCCCCATTATGAAAATCTTGTTCAATCCTCCCACAGGCATGGGACGTGCCTTCTCCCAATTCATCAACTTGCTAGAATAATTCCCTAGTTTTATCAAATCCATATTCTGAGAAAAGGCCAATTGCAGAAGGTTGTAGGGATATAATAGAAGATGCAACAATTGCTTCAACAAGATACACAAACAAGGGTTGCACATGAGCAGCAGTGGATTGCCACAATGGACAATGGGTGAAAAATTGCTAGTGTCGTACAACAACAATATAATGATAGAAAAGAATGAATCATACAATAAAAGAATAGGCAGCATGCACGGAAGAAATTGATGATTGAACATTGTCCTGTGCAAATTGTACAATTAAATTTCCTTGAACAAATGATACAATGGCAACATGATTTTCACCAAATATACAGTGAAGTACAGAGGAGTATACAGCATAAGAAAACAATGTATGATGCAGATGCTGAGGTAGAAGCTTAGTTATCGGATGTGCACCCTGGGCCTGCGTACCGGATCGGGATGTGTACCGATCCGGATACACATCCGGATGCACTCCAAATGTATCCAAGAACTGCATCCTAGACACATCCGCGGGATCAGAAGACTTTGTCAATGAAAAAACATTTAAAAATAAAGTTTTTTTAAAATATTTTTCTGCTAGAAACCCTAGAACCATTTAGTATACATCTTTGGCATTTGCTATTGATCAATGATGAAGTATAATACTATCAAATGATTTAGTTTTATAAATCTTTTTCTTCTAGAAACCCTAAAACCATTTAGCATACATCTTTGGCATTTTCCATTGATCAATGATGAAGTATCATACTAAAAATAATTTAGTTTTATAAATCTGCATATATTTTTTTATTTTTTTGTACACACATGTACCCAAGCGCATCCAACCCCCCCCCCCCCCCCCCCCCAAAAAAAATATCCCACGCATCCACATACCAGGTTCTTGTACCTGCATCCAAACCGGTAACTGAGGGTAGAAATCATTCAATGAAAAATTCCCTAAGTGGCTGCATGGTGTAGACTTCTAGAAATTTTCATGCAATCAAACTTTAAATTTAAATTTCCTAGTATTATATTATGGTGAAAAGTTGATGAAGAGGTTGTACAATAAGATCTTTTTTAAAGTGTTTGGAGACTGTAAAATGGGCAAATAAAGTGCTTTTTTATTTTTTATTTTTCTTCTCCTCCACCATTGTAAAGTAATATTTTTCCATTCATTGTTTATATTTTTCTATGTTCCACAATGCATCTTTATTATTACTTTTTAATTTTTCTTCTCCCCCACCATTGTAAAGTAATATTTTTCCGTTTTTATATTTCTTCTATGTTCCACAATGTATCGGGAATGGGGACGGGGACGGAGACATGGGATGGTAGGGGACAGCCATATACAAATTTTATATATTATATTATATTTATATTTATGTATGTATGTATGTGTAAATGAATTTTTCAAAATATATTAAGATATTATAGATAGATAGAGTGAGAGAGACATGTCAATAATTGAACACAACAAGACAATATGCAAATAAATCACGGGTTCATGAGTTACAGCAGTAGTATAACAACATAAATGATAGTATAACAACATTATAACAATAGTTTCAACCATCAAAACCATGGTCTCAATATAAATATCCAAATGAAAATGTCTCAAACATGTATCCAAAAGTCTCAAACATCAATATATTTTTCTTTAATATATAAATATTTTAACATAATTTTATTTCATTCGTAAAACTTAATATATTTATTATGATGAATATTAAAAAAATTAAATTTAATATTAGATTTATAAATTTAATATATTTTTTTTTTGGTCGGTAATAGAATATTTTTTATTAATATAAAAGAATTACATAAAGTATTACAAAGTTTACTTCAAAAAACTATATCCAGCCCTCGGCTATAAACAGAAAGCAGCCATCACTTTCCATGCTTACAATCTGATATATTATATCAGGCATTTCAAAAACGTCCCAAAAAGCCTTCATTCCAGGCAACTAGAAAGAAACATTATGAACCATAACAGGAACTTTATCTATATGGCTATGATTTTCGCATTTACAAAGCTTATCTATGGCAGGAAAATTATCTATATGGCTATATCAGCTTTAACAAAATTGCAAAGATTTAAAACAGTAGGCACTAAACCACATGCTCTCCAACCTTCTGGCCTTATTATGCAACAAGGTAATTCCTCACCCTCCAGATGGAGTTCCTGGACTCCCAAAGCAGCACCCATTCTGACTGCAAGTAATGCAGCGTTTCCCTCGGCTACATTATCAGTTCCCACTTTACCGAATACTTGCCACTGCTAGCAGCACACCCTATGATTGTGTCACTGTCATTTGTAATAGTTATATTTCGAGTTTCCAGAATCTCTTTCATTGCATCTAGTTGCTGGACACTCAGCCCCATATTGTCTATTTGCTTCCATTCCCAGATTTCACCTAGTGGGCCCTGCTTCACTTCGACATAATCACATACAAATTCCCCCTGTAATGAGCCCATCCAGCTCTTACTCAAATTTGCTAATAATTTCAATATCTTTGCCAATTGTAGAAAAAAAACATTTGCTCTGGGTTTAAATTTCAATACTTATATCTAAACATGTGCATTGAATGTTTAAATAATCAAATCACACAATACAACATCTTTTCCAAGTTGACGTTTTATTTATTTATTTATTTAAATACTTCAAACAGTAAAAAAAACCTGACAACTTCGTGGTTGATGCCCACGCTGGTTCTTAATGTCACAGCTGCACGCCAATGTGTCCACGCGCAAGAGGATCAAGCCTTCACGGCTTGCGCAGCAGTCAAGCTAAAGTCTGCAGCCTCCCACGTGAATGCAGAACGTGGCCACGCTACTGGCCTTCTCACCCGCGGCTGGTAGTCTACACCTCGCGCTGTTGCTTGGCCCCCACGGCTAGTATATAGGTGGCGGCTAATGCCACCAATCAGGCCCTCTGTCACCTGCGTAGCTGGAAGAGATGCAAGTTGACTCCCAGCTGAAGTGAAGAGTGCATACACCAGATTGTAAGCACTCGTCTGCTGTAAGGAAACGACCTCTTGTGCAGGCCACAGTTCAATGCTAAATTCAACCTCCAGAATTTCCAGCTCCTCCAAGACACAAGATCCACAGTAGGAAGGAGTTGCAATTGATTATACAAAATCAATCAATATGCAGATTAGCTTCAAAAGAATCAATCTTCTAGAAAACTAATTTGACCCTTATACTTCAGCAAGGGCACAGATTTCAGAATAAACAGGGACAATTCCCAAGACCAATTTTAATATAAAATATTCGATGATCAGCTTCACAAATGAGCTTGTATTTATAATTCCTTGGTTGCCATAGTTTCCAAAAACTATCATCAGTTAACCACTCTTCATAACATCAACTTCTAAATCATTATAATAATAAAGTATTATTATTATAATAATATAGCCTTATTATTAATTAATAACATATCATTATTAATTAACACAATTAATTATCAAATATGATTATGATGATGATTCATGCATCTCCTGTTGTAACGACTGATCAACATGGCCCTTAACTGCACTGCTAGAAATAGTAACTAGCCCAAACTGACTTACTATAAATAGTAAGTCCAGATTTACGACAAATGGCAAATCTGACCACTGAGACCCTCAAAACATCTTGTCAACTCACGAGGGTTGCACTAATGAGTTGACCGTATTCAGGCTCCCAGAACCTGCTAATTTGGGGACATCACACCCCCATCTATTTGAAAAAAGGCCTTTTAGATCATGGTATTCAAGATTAACTGACAAAACGGGATTACCATTCCATGAGTCATCCCAAAACTTTGCCTTTTCACCATTACCAATCTGCCATGTAAGATGTTGGGTGATAATAGGTCTACAACTAGTAACAAAACTCCACACCGCTGAGCCTTTAGGAGGATTCGAGGTAGTAAGGATTCTCTCCGTTTCCATTGAATCCAGATATTTGGCCTTCAATAAATTGACCCAAAATAACTCTGGGTTCTGGAAAATGCTCCAAACTAGCTTGGCACCTAGTGCTTCATTCATCAAATTCCATTCTCTCAAACCAGCACCACCATCTACTTTTGATTTACAGACTTTACTCCAAGCTATGAGAGGTCGTTTCTCTTCCTCACTTCTCCCGTTCCATAAAAACTCTCATTCTCTCAGCTATAATCTGATTAACTTTCTCGAGAATTTTATGGCACATCATAAAGAAGATAGGGATGGCATTGACCACTGACTTGAGTAAGAGGATTCTACCTGCAAAAGTTAACCATCTGTTTTTCCATCCTTCCATTCTTTTAGTGCATTTCTCAATTAAATCTTTCCACAAACTTGCTTTAGAAGCACCTTTGAATAGGGAGATTCCCAGGTATTTACTTGGTAATCGACCACCTCTTATCCCAATAATTCTTCATATGGCTCTCTGCTTTCTTTGGTCTACGTTGAAGAAGTAGACCTCAGATTTTTGCTAGTTAATGCACTGTCTAGAAGCATTACTGTCGTCATCCAAAAAAATTTGATAGTTCTTGCTTCCCGAAGGGAGGCCTCTCCCAAAAGGTTGGTATCATCAGCAAACTGTAGGTGTGTCAAAGGATCTAACCCGCCCACCAGTTTAATTCCTTTCCAAATTCCCAATTGCCTTTTGGATTTAATTAGCCTACCCAAAACCTCCGCCATAATAATGAACAAAAATGGGGAGATCGGGTCTCCTTGGCGAATACCTTTGTTGGATTTGAAAAAACCCTGAGGGCTGTCATTTACTAGAACAGAGAACTTAGGCGTCTGAATGCAGCATTGCACCCATTGAATCCATTCCTTACAGAAACCAAAACATTAGGACTTTGATAAGGAAATCCCTATTCACTGCATCATAGGCTTTCCTAATATCTAGTTTAATCATCATCTTCTCTGCCTTGTTTTGATGGAGGGTGTGTATGACTTCATGTGCCACTATAATACCCTAATATATAGATCTATCTGGGGTAAACCCACTCTGCTCTTCTAATATAATAGATTTTAAGACTGATTTCAACCTATTTGCCATGACTTTAGAAATGATCTTATAAATGGTATTACATAAGGAAATAGGTCTAAAGTCGTCAAAGGACAATCTGTCCTCCTTCTTAGGGATAAGGGTGATGAAGGTGTTATTGAAATCCTGAAAAAGAAAGCCATCCACCCTAAGATTCTTCAACCACCTCCCACACTTCAGTCCCAACCAAGTCCTAGAAGTGCTAATAAAATAGGGCTGAAAACCCATCCAGACCTAGAGCCTTTTGTGCTCCTATACTGAAAACTGCCTTTTTGACTTCCTTCATAGTGCACGGTTGCTTCAACATTTCATTCTGGTCAGCCGATATGCTTTCTGGGATAAAATTCTGAATATCTAGCTCTTGATTTAGGTCTACTGGTTCCCCCCAAAAAATGCTTTGGAAGTATCTTATTGCTTCCTGATTTACATCTTGTTCTTCCAGCAACACACCTTCATTGTTTTGAATAGAATAAATTTTATTCTGAGATCTTTTCACTTTAACCGAGTTGTGAAAAAAGAAAGTATTTTTGTCCCCTTCTTTAAGCCACAACTCCCTTGATTTTTGTCTCCAGAACGTTTCTTCCCGACATAAGACCTAACTATATAGTTTATTAGCCTATTCTCTTCTTCAAAGTCAGCATCCTTCATCCCATTAGCTATAACATAGGAATTTAACTTGTCCAATTCTCTTTCTAGGGTTTCTTTCTCCTTAAAGATATTCTTGAAGACATCCCTATTCTAGCCTTTTAATTGCTCTTTGAGGTATTGTAACTTTTTAGCAAACACAAAAGCCTTATAGCCTTTCCTCTCTGGAGCCCGATTCCACCATAGTGTGACTTGTTCTTTGAAGGTGGCATGTCTAAGCCACATGGCTTCAAACTTGAAGGGGGCTCTATCAGGTGCTATGTCCTCCTGAAGTCTTATACTAATCGGGTAGTGATTTGATCCTGTAATAGGTAAGATCTCAGCTATGCATGTCCATTTGGTAGCTGCCCAATTTCCAACTAATAGAAACCTATCCACTTTTTCCGCTATATTCAAAAATCCACTCCTCCTATTTGTCCATGTAAATTGACCATTCCTCGGATCTAGATCAATTAAGCCATTCTTTGTCACAAAATCTGAAAAATCCCTTTGACTTTGTCCTGACCAACCACACCCACCTTTTTCTCCAAAGGATTTAAAATAGCATTAAAATCTCCGCCTAATAGGAAAATCTCCTCCGGATTATTGCTTAGGATTCCTGTTAACTCCTACCATAGAACTTGCTTCTGACTTGGGCTATTAGGGCCATAAACATTAATGGCTTGGAAACCTGTATGGAGTTTTTTGGACTTGACTTCCACCCAAATCCAAAATCTATTAATTTCTTTGATATTCACTTCTATTGAGGAATCTGCCCACAAAATACACAATCCCCCAGAGGCCCCATATGCCTCTGAGAAACAACATCTCCACCTACGAAATTTATTAGCAAATATAGGTAACTCTTCTCCGCTAAGCTTTGTTTCTTGTAGAAAGATAATATCTAGTTCACCTCACCAAAAGCTCTTTTGATCATGCGAACTTTGTCAGGGGCATTGCAACCTCTGACATTCCCTGATATGGTTTTCGTGGCACTTGGGGAGGGGCAAAGCCCGTCCCTGTCAACAGCAGTTTAGACTAGTTAGCTGCATTCCCAGCCAAGGCAATTTTCACCTTGTTAGATTTTCTTCCCCTTTTTGTCTTTTCTCCCAAAGAGGGTTTAGTCTTTCCAGAAGGGATTTGCTCTATAGTCCTAACATCTGTCAGACTAAAAGTGTCACAAATGCCAAGATCATCTTCCTCCTCTTCCTTCGAATGAGAGCTATAATCAGAATCAGACTCCCCAATCCAACCACTGCTATCTTTAACAATGTCAAAGGTGGACTCTAAGTTTCCGATAGGGGAGATTTGGATGTCTTTAAAACCCTCCTCCTCAACAAATGTTGAGCTACTGAAATTATATATTACGCCTCTATCTGCGTTATGTGATCTTACCGGTAGCACACCTTGAGCAAGAGTGTCGTTTTTAACTAGTTTAGGGGAGCACCTAACAAACGAGAATCTGCCCACTTTTCAGCACTACCACTTTGCTCCAACTTTGCACCTGACTTCTCTGGCTGATATGTAATTTTTGTGTATAGACCCTGTATTGCATTGTTAGGCTCAGAAGGATTCTCACCAATTGAACTGTAATTTTCTAGCAGTCCCGGCTCTCTGTGAATTGCTATCACCATGGTTTCTTCCCCAACTTGATCTGGAGTTGTTTCCTACCCATTGTTATTCATATTTGGGGTAGGGCTGTAAACTACCCCTCCCCATTCATTAGCCAAAATCCCATCTATTGTTTCTTTTATGCTTCTCGGTAGAAACCCCTGTGCTTGTGGGATATCCGGACTCACTGCCACTCTATCTGATATTATTCTTTGCAGCTCTGAATTTGGATTCGGACTTCCCAGCCTTTGTTCTGTGATTTGGATGATCTTATTGTTGATCGTATTGGCTTCTCGGGCTTTACCTTTTTTTTATTACTTTCAACAGGCTCCTTGTTTTCATTGGGGTTATCTGCCCTTACATCTTTTTCGTTATCCACTATCAATCTTTGCTTCCAAACCCCTGTTTTGGTTGAGATTAAAAAGGTGTCGGGTAATGTATGAACTTCCTGCCAAAGAATCAATATTTTAGGGCATGTTGACAAGTTATTCTCCAATAGGCATTCTTCAGCTTTAATGAAACTACCAAGACTTTCCAATAATGCTTAGGGTTTTAAAGCCCCAATACTCGTGTGGTAGGTTTGGTAGTGTCACCCAGATGGGTAGCTCCCGAATCTTCTCAGTTTCTGGGTCAAAGTTCTTAGACCAATCTAAGATATAGAGGCCTTTCACATCAATCATATAGGGCTCATTTTATAATACCCACTCCTTATCCTGGGGGGATGGTGCAGTGACTAAGTAGAAACCATTAGCCATTGTTTTCATTGTGAAGGCTTGCCCCCATGATTTATTGCACCAGTCCCTATTCCTACCTAGAGAGGGCCATTTCCCAATGCATTTCAAAAAGAAAGCATGACTTTTTAAGAAACAGATAGATTAATTCCAGACGATATTTTCAATTGAAATGGTAGAAACAGAAGCGAATTCTACCCTAGGAAATACCTCGATCGGATCCGCCGCCGCCTTCTCCGTAACTTTGGGTTTCCAAAACTTCCCTTCAATCCGTCTGAAATCGAAAACTCGTTCGAAAGCCTTTTGGTTCTCTTTCTGCGGGAATCTATTGTTTCTCCCCGTTGTTGCAGTGCTCCCCTTTGGATGTGCTTTGGGCCATGAATTTTTCGCACCGCCCGAAGGGTTTTGAAAGTGAAAGTTTTTTGCTCGAGGTCTTTCCCAATACATAATATTTTGTGGAGCTCGATTTCCCCACTGTTGTCTCTTGTAATCCAGACCTTCATGGTTTATGAAAGGTCTTTGCACATTCATCTGCAATGGATGTTTCCAGTAGCCGTTAGGTCGCAGTTTTTTTGAACGTCCTCCCGCCCGCTCCCGGTTGCACTCCATTTTTCAGTCCCTTAATATATTTTAATTTATTAATAAAATTTGATATATTTATTTTTATTTAAATTAAAATTTTAAACATTTAATCACAAATTTTATTGCCAATTTTTTCCCATGCGGAACTTTATTCGAATTTTATCATCCACGAACACAAAACCTTGTGAGCCTCCCACATTGCCGCTTTGGCAAAAAGAATTTTAAAAAAGTGGTTTTTAGTTTTTTAATGCCAAAAATCATCTCAATGTGTAGGGGACACTTTCATTTTGGGGACGGGTAGGGAACATTTTGGGCATCCCCTAGGCATTTTGGGGATGGCTAGTCGTCCCCAAATGTCAGGGTATGTTTCCTTCAGTTTCCTTCAATTTTTTAAAATCAGGGACGACTGGGGGACATTTCCTTTTCCTCCCACTATCCCCGAAATGTTTCAGGGGGAATAGGAAACGCATCCCTGTGTAACATAGTATTTTTCCTTTCTTTCATGTGAGGCCAATAATGAATTTCCCTCTCTAACTTCCTTACATTTCTTTCCAAAATGCAATATGATAACACTTTCCTTTTCCATGATTTGCCTATAAAGTCTACTTCAATTATCTCCTTCATACTTTGATGTCATGGTGAAATATACAAAATGATTAAGGCCTTTTCTAACATTCACAAGCACAAGTAATTATAGGCTCCAAATCAATTTTTACTTGGATTTAAATGAGCTAAAGAGGCTATAACAATGAATGGTTCACGAGGCACAACACTTGATGAATGTTTTGCAAATAGAGTAACAAGTTAAGTGGGATTGATCTTGGGCAACTCCATAAATAAGTACACCTGAATCAAAGTAGTATTGAGATGGGCGATTTCCTTAAAAGTGCCTATGCTTCAGCCTTGTGAGCATCACCTAGATGCAAAGATTGCTATGTCGACCATTCAAGCTCATCAAAGATGGGTTTATCTAAACCTATACTCGTTAAATATGGATTCAATGAGTTTGACTCAAAAACCTTGTAGTTAAATCTTGACAAAACATCATAACTTGATATACAATGGAAAATACCTCCTTGTCATTAGATGCTCTAAAGGAGCTCTATAATGAATGGTTCATAGAATCATAAGCCACAACACTTGTTGAAGGCCTTGAAAATGGGGTAGCAAGCTAAGTGTGCTTGATCTTGGGGAAGCTCAATGGTTAAAATCACTTGAGTCAAAGCAGTACTAGGATGAGTGCCATCTCAAGAATTGTCAATTCTTCGATCTTGTGAGCATCACCTAGATGCAATGAGTGCTAAGTGTCCAGACCAATATGCTCATCAGAGATGAGCTTGTGTGAACCCCTACTTGTAAAATATGGGTTAATGAGTTGGACTCAAAACTACGCAATAAATCCTAATAAAACATCACAATTTGAATCATTGTGAAAAATGCATCTTATGTGTCATTAGATAAGCTAAAGGGGCTCTATAATTAATGGTTCACAAGGAAAAACACTAGTTGAAGGTTTGGAAATGAGGTGGCAAGCTAAGTGGATTTTATCTTAGAGGAAACTCCACGGTTAAGCATGCATGAAAGGAAGTAGAGCTAGGATAGATGGCATCCTAGGAAATCATGATACTTCATCCTATGAGCATCAACTAGATGCAATAAGTTCTACACAAACCATTCGTGCTCATTAGAGGTAGGTTTGTATGAAATCGTACTCGTGAAATATGGGTTAATGAGCTGACTCAAAATCTATGCAGCTAAATCCTTATAAAAGATCACAATTTGATACACTACAAAAAAAGACGTCTTGGTTGTCACTAGATGAGCTAATGGAGCTCTATAATGAGTGATTCATAAGGCACAACACTTGTTAAAGAATTGTCAATGGGGCAACAAGCTGAATGGGCTTGATCCTCGGGGAGACTCCATTGTTAAGAATGCTTGAGCGGGAGTACTATTGTGATTGGTGACCTCATAGAAGTCCCAATCCTTTACCATTCTGAGCATCACCTAGATGCAATGATTGCTAAGTGGACCATTAATGGTCATGGAAGATGGGTTTGTGTGGACCCCTACTCATAATATAGATCAATTGAGCTTGAGTAAAATCCTATCACTAAAATCTTGATAAAACATCATAGTTTGATACACTACAAAAAAACTACTCCTACTCATCAATAAAAGCTCTAAAATTAGTTGTAATAAAAGTGTAAGGTCTCGTAACTAATTTTCTCAAAATGCCTTGGAAAATTCTGTCAACCACTAACTTATCAATCATGTACATTTTGTCAAACACTTGGCATGTTTATAGATGCCTTAATGTAAAGCCAATTGTCTGAAATAAGTCTGATATGTTTGATTCTAAAATCTGCATGAAATAGCATTTGTAGTTTCCATATCCGTTCTTTACCACTTCTTACAAATAAGAACATATACAATTTACAAACACTGGAGAACATAAAATTTCTGAGCACTGAAAGCATACAAAATTTCTGAGCAATATTGTATTAAAATGATAACAGTAGTAAGTTTACAAATAGATCTGACATCTGTATACTACTCAGCAGTTTGACATTACAAGTGCTCAATCTTCTGGTCATTGACCAGTTGATGGTTCTGTCACCATTTCTGCAACTTCCATGTAATCTTTTCTCAAACAGCTAATTAATGTGCACTTAAGTAAGAAAATCCATAGCAGAGATCTTATGTCTCTCTAAAGTTACAGTAGTCTTCACATGTCATAATTGATCTTACACAATGAATGCTTTCTCTATGTTAATGTTTGTAGCTTCAATCGTATGATCATTTAGAATACATATAACACTTAGATATTGATTAATAATAATATATTGTATTTGTACATATATATGTTATATTATTATTAAACATATGTTATTCTAATATATGATTGATTAATGAAACATTATAAAATTATAATGAATAGACATGTCCCATGAAGGGACATGTCTCTCCTAGCTTCTTTCCCAATATAAATGAAAGAGAGATTGTTGCATTTGAAAAACACATACTACATACAACGTAGAGTGCTATTGCATTTGCAGATATCCTAAAAGTTAACATGGTATCAGAGCCAAACTGCAAATGTAGAAGACAAATCCATATTGGAAAGAAATTATCTTTAGAACGTACACTGGCAACAAATGAAACTGCATCATTTAATAATTCAAGCTACGTGAAGGCGCTCAGTGAAATACTGGTAACGCAAGACATGATTGACTGAAGGTTGTCGTCCAGAATGATATAAGCCACCATCCAGGCATGGGCCTATTGGATAGATCACTATTGTAAATGAAGGATCTCGCTAAAGTGTTCTCACTGGGGTCTTTAGAATAAATATCATGTTCCTTGGATCTCACTGGAAATTAGACAGGCTGGATGGTTTATAGTTTCTGTGGTCTGATTGTGAAGATTGGTTGTGAGCGCGCAGAGAGCTCGACTTTGCATTCTCTATGCAGGTCAATGTACAGATGGGCTGCGTACGAAGGTTCGATCTGTGTCGATTCCTCCAAGTTGAGAGATGGGCATAACTCTCACCAAAATACGGGACTAGAAAGATTGTCAGCAGAGATGGTGGCAGTAAGGGGTCTACTGCTTTCTGAGGTGGCTACAGAAAGATGTGGCGTCGATGTAGATCTAAACTACCACCGTGGCGCTAATTTCTTCCCTGTGCGCATAGAGGAACCCGCAAGGGGTCAAGAAAAAGACGCGAGATATATATGACAATGTGCAATATATGGATAAATCGTTCAAAGGCAACAATCGATATCTACGTTTGCGTAGTGATTGGAGTTTGGAAAAGGGACTGTGAGTCGATTCCCTTTGTCACGCAATGGGGCTTTAATGGACACCATTATTCAAGCAATACAGAGATTGGCTATTAGCATTCATTGGAAATTATACTCCTTACTAAGTCGGCAGTTATATATATCCGCACGATGATTAAACTATCATACAGCGATTGGTGACAGATCAAAATCTAAAGATATACTTGAAGAATATATGATGTCAATACATCTATCAAAATCAAGGCCGAAGAGGTGATGCCCATGATTCTCATTTGAATCACACACATGCTCCCATCGGGTCTGACGTGCTCACAGCTGGTCCGCGTGGCATGGGAGACGCCCATGTTGTACAGCGTGGCATTGGCAGTGTAATTGGCGACCCAGAAGAGCAGCTCCAAATTCATCATGTTATCGATGATCACCTAGAATTGATCTGCCAACATGGCGCCACTGTTATCCCAAGAGCATGTGCAGTCTACGATTTTGCTAAAACAGGCGGAGAGCGTAACAGCGGCGATGTGCAGCTTGGATAAGTAGGAGGAATTCCCAATGCAGAGAAAAGCGTTGTCGAAGGAGGAAAATATGATGAAGTCAACGTCGTGGGATCGATTCCAGTGTTGCATGGGCAGGAGGCCTTGCTGGACTGTTTCGGCGCGCTCCTGCCACGTGGTGGTGGAAGAAACGTCTGATGCCAGAGTGTGCCCACCAGGAAGCCCGATGTTCATGCTTCTCTGTTAGTCGACTGCCACCTGTCTCCTGTGGGCGTTCCCTCAGATGGGTAGCCAGACGGGTCACCATCTTGTCTGAGGATGGGCATTTATTGGTTTGCAACTTTTTCGTACTAGGTTTCTGCAAAAGGTAATATGGAGCTCGGCAGCTTATTGGTTGTGTCAGATCTGGCATGATAAAGCAGGAACATGAGAAGGAGAGTGAGTGTTGCAGGGGCCATGGAAAAAAAAAAAAACTATACAAGAACAAACCCTAAAATTCATGCTATAACATTGAATAGTAAATTTTATATGCTTCTATCAATGATATTTGAGATAGTTTATTTTTATGAGATATTAGTAATCTCTTTGACATACCTTCAGGATAGAAGCACAAGAAATTACATTCAAGGTAAAATGAACTTGATGTTTGTGACCGAATTGATGATTGAGATCAGATTCAGAGGGAGTTTAACATTTCCTTAGACGAAGAGGTCAGAAGGCTGATTTCTGTTTCAGAAGAAGTCACATCATCATTAAGTCAGAGAATAAAGCCACAGTTTACTACATTCACTCATGTTACTATGGAATCAGACAAGTACATTTGTGTACGAGAAATCACTCTTGCGAACAATGTTGTGATCATTGAACAAATAAATCATGTGCTAGATGATGAGAGTCTCTTGGAACAAGATATCTTCCATGATTGGAGTATGTGAATATGGTATGCTTTCGTGACAGAGGGAGCAGCTAGAGAATCTGCATCAGCTGACATCTGAGGAACTTGATTCAGAGGGAGTAGACCATGGAGAGATGGTTTCTCTAGTATTTAGACGAGGTACATTATCACTGAAGATTGGATGACCGATATTCTCACCAAGCCTCCTGCCAAAATAAAGTTTGTGGATTTTTTTTGAACGAGCTTGGAGTTGTGGAGAACAAAGCCCTTGTTGAGAGGGAGTATCAGCATCAGCGATTTCTTGATATGTACTGTATTGCATTCTTCTTTTTGAGAGAGAAGTCTAAGGTGAAAACCCTTGGTTTCACCCTTTAAGATGAGTCAAGGTGGATGTCATGTGTGTGACTCCATGACTTATGTGCCCTCCTGTGAACATTGACGAAAGGTGACAACTTTTTGACAATGAACACTTGTATTTGATTGATGTTGTGGGGTGACAACCTTGCAAACATCTCCATTATGATAGTTTATATCCTGTAAATCAATATGGACTAGAAGGTATAGTTAAAAATACTTACAAGCTCTATTGTATGGATATATCATGTCTATATGGTAAGTATCACATATGTGATACTAGTGCACATATCATACAAGACATCTTGAGTACTTGGTGAATATCATGGCCTTGATATTTGGAGACCATTACTCTGAGTACTTGGTGAGTATCATGGATTTGATACTTGGAGACCATTACTCATGATAATCATTTTTGAGCACTTGGTGAATATCTTGTGAGTTGATATTTGGAGAC
>MU226296.1:392849-414099 GCA_018584345.1 Thuja plicata
TTATATCAGTAAAATGATATAAATTTTAAATGATTATTTATACTCACATATTTGGTGAATATCATGGACTTGATATTTGAAGACCATTACTCTGAGTACTTGGTGAGTATCATGGATTTGATACTTGGAGACTATTACTCATGATAATCATTTTTGAGCACTTGGTGAATATCTTGTGAGTTGATATTTGGAGACCATTGCTCTGAGTACTTGGTGAGTATCACGGACTTGATACTTGAAGACCATTACTCATTATATCAGTAAAATGATATAAATTTTAAATGATTATTTATGCTCACATATTTGGTGAATATCATGGACTTGATATTTGAAGACCATTACTATGAGTACTTGGTGAGTATCATGGATTTGATACTTGAAGACCATTACTCATGATAATCATTTTGAGCACTTGGTGAATACCTTGTGAGTTGATATTTGGAGACCATTGCTCTGAGTACTTGGTGAGTATCATGGACTTGATACTTGAAGACCATTTCTTGTTATATCAGTAAAATGATATAAATTTTAAGTGATTATTTATACTCACATATTACATTGAAGTAATATATTTATCCTCCCTAGCTAAGAGGGAGTGATAATGTTATAGCTTCGATCAGATCAATAATGAACATACTAAGTTGATATAATAATATTATATTGTTAATATAATAAATATTATATTATATTGTTAATTCAATTAAGCTCATTTGTTATATATATATATATATATATATAATGAATGAATCAACCGAGACTTAGTATTGAGTAATCGATGACTTTATGTAATAGTCATGTGAATCGTTGTAACTAATATAACACAATGGTATGAGTAACACACAATAATATGTGTCACGATACTTGGTAAGTACCGTAACACATATATTATGTGTTAGGTACTGCAGATTATATATATGTGCCACGATGACTATTATATGAAACATTTTGAGTGAGACATGTCTCATGTAGAGACATGACTCTACTACATAGAGGCATGTCTATACATGGGCCATGATCTCTTATTTATATGAAGTTTAGATCTGCACTTGAAGACATATCATGAGTTATGTGATATGATTTCTGAGTATCCATATGAATCTTATTAGGATCTTTCTGAACTTAGTATTACATATTGGACCATATGAGACATGTCACGTAGTGACATGTCTCTATGTAAACTTAGTATCCATATGGCAGATATCATGATACATAATGCCATTGCACATACCATGGATATTTATGAGCTATGGTGAATATCACGTGATTTGATATTCCTACATATACCATATCTCTTGAGATCACAGTGAGGTGATATCTCCTCTCTTTTAAAATTAATGGATTTATTACCTTGATGGATTTTATTATCTCTAGCTAAGAGGGAGTATTGATGTTTTGTGGAATTATGGTGAGGATCAAGAGAGACCACTACACATTCTGTTTGATCATCCTCCCTAGCTAAGAGGGAGTGTTAATGTTTGTAGCTTCAGTCGTATGATCATTTAGAATACATATAACACTTAGATATTGATTAATAATAATATATTGTATTTGTACATATATATGTTATATTATATATATAATTATTAAACATATGTTATTCTAATATATGATTGATTAATGAAACATTATAAAATTATAATGAATAGACATGTCCCATGAAGGGACATGTCTCTCCTAGCTTCTTTCCCAATATAAATGAAAGAGGGATTGTTGCATTTGAAAAACACATACTACATACAACTTAGAGTGCCATTACATTTGCAGATATCCTAAAAGTTAACACTCTAGCAGTTACTCACGCACAGGTAAATGAATACTCAAACACTGGCGATTATCAATACTAGCAATGACCATGATTCCATGTTATCAGAAAGGGCTCTTTCAGAGAAGAAATCAGTTCCCATACTCTTTCACGGCAAACCAGAAACAATGGCAAGGAATTATATTCACAGTTTCTTTAACTTCAGCGGCTTAACAAATAAATTCATGTGATAAAAAATCTTTTACTTTTCCCATAGTTTTGTGCCACAAATACTTCCCTTAATTCCACCATTTGATCTCTATGAAATATTATATACGGCAATAATAAAATTCCAAGGAACTTAGGCTGGAGTCCCATGGAGGGCTTCCTTAAAAATAGACCTGAGGCTGCTGAGATTTTATAGGAATATTTAAAGCTTAGTGGTCCCATGAATTTCGCAATGCATTTCAGATTAGAAATTTAAGCCTCTGAATTTAAGGAAGCTGGATTTCATAGTGATAAGGAATGAGTCAAAAAAATATATTTTCTTTCTAAAAAGAATTTGACTTCAATCTCCCTCTAAAATTTTTGGAGGGAATCGTTTATTTTTTATGGAAACTAGAGAGAAACTATGTTCCACGGCGATACGTCCCGTCTTTTTTGACCCGTTCCCGTACCGGGGACGGAACAGGAACGCGGGGACGGTTTTTTGCCTAATTATGGAGTTGAACTTCTAAGTTCTATGTTATTGTTTACTGTATACTTTTAGTATTTTAGTTGCACTTCTCTTTATGTCATTTTGATTTCATGCATGATACTTGGAGCCTTTGGGCATTTTTGCTATATGTATGCCATATTTTTACAATCAAAGTACTTAGTATTTGAATTTTGTTAATTTGCTATGTATTGAGCCTCTAAAATGTCTATGATGAATGGTTTATCAATGTTATGATATGCATATTTGAATTCTCTCTATATAAAAATTCCCCTATATTTTTAATTGTCGTCCCCTGAGGTCCCGTCCCCTAAATTTTGGCTTTGACCTGTATCCATACCGGAAACACGTCTTCGTCCCCTAAAACGTCCCCATCCCTGAAACTCCGTGGAGGATAGGAGAGAAATGATTGACATGTGGCAAAAAAAACTCCTACGTTGGCGGGACAATTTCTAGCCCCACCTCTTTTTTACTTAAATTAAGTATTCTAAAAAGTAGGAGCTCCTATTTTTTAGCAAAAAATTCTAAATAATCCTATCGCCAAAAAATAAAATACTCATGGGACCTCATGTTCCTAAAAAATAGAGCTCAATCCCCCTCCATGGGACCCCTACCTTATAATATTCCGCTCCAATGAAATATAGATATTTACCTCTAAAGTGCCAGCATAAATATTTGTCTTTCTTCAATAAAGTCGATGCAAATGTTCTTTCTCTATTTTTTCCATACTCTCCATTAAACTCACACTCTCAATTATTATTAGCTTCCATGGCTCTGTGAGTTTATTCTGAACAAAATCTGAAACTTGTCTTCCATAGTCTCTTATCCACAATCTTCCTAATAAGCCCAATACTGGAATTTTCAAAACCCTATTGAATTCTGGAAATTTGTCTTTATAAAAGACTCCACAAACTTCACAAGATCCTCCATTCAACAATCTGCAAAAAAAATATATATTGAAGCTCTCCCAATCTTCACAAACTGCCCCTTGAAACACAAATGTGAATTCTTAAGAAAATAAACCAATGGATGGAATTGGGTTCTCGTCCGATTCCGGAGTAGTCCCAAGGGTTTCCGTCTTTAAGAAACCGAATACAAGAAGCTCTTAGAGCTCTTCAAAAGAAATTAATAAACTAAGCATATCATGAATGAACCTCTCATTGTTCTTTTAGAGCCCACTACAAAGACTCTTGGTTTTCCCACTGCTTTGCCTCATGATTTTTCCTTTTCTCGTGTCTTTTGATTTCCCTATCTTCTAATTTAGTTTGAACTTAGGGAAATAATAATAAAGTGGCATTATTAAAGAACGACCAAACTAATGTAATAAAATATGGAGCTCCAACGGTCGGGAGGCCGAGCCTCTGGTTTCTGAAGCCATGAAGGATTCAAATATCAGGGAGGCGCAAGAAGACCATGGCCTTTCAACAACATGTTTCAGAAAAACAGTGGTGGTAGACAGCCTTCTAGGAATGATCGAGCATGGCAAGATCCGGTTTTGGGGCATAAAGATGGAGGTAGGCCGTTTTTCAAACCCAGGGGATTCCAGCAAAGATGGGGCGGCCCTCCAAGGATAGACAGATTTCAATTCAAGGATATCGAACAAAAATTTTGGAGGGCGAAACCTATGGCTCAGACAACGGCTACGGTGAAGGTAAGCAAGAAACCCAATACACCATGTGCTATATCTATCCAGATTGAACATGAGGAGTGGAGTGATAATATTGATTTCTTTAGATGCAAAGCTTTTGTAATGAAATGGTTAGGGTCATGGCCAGCCTATGAAAGGATTAAAAACTGGTGTAACTCTGTCTGCAGCCCTAATTATTCGCTCTAAACACTCGCCAATGGCTTCTATATGGTTATATGCCCTACTTGAGAGATTAAGGAGAAGGTTTTGCAATCGGGTCCATACTTTAAAGATTGGGAACCCAACTTTGACCCAACGAAGGAAATTTTGAAGGATATCCTAGTGTGGATCAAGATGAAAAAT
Source organism: Thuja plicata (assembly GCA_018584345.1). NCBI lineage: Eukaryota > Viridiplantae > Streptophyta > Pinopsida > Cupressales > Cupressaceae > Thuja > Thuja plicata. The sequence continues at coordinate 397,296 of MU226296.1, forward strand.
CTGCCTCGTAATACTGGAACATTGTCACCTTAAGATTAATAGGGGACAAACTGGGAAAATTTGTAAGATGGGAGGAAGCTCTAGATCACAAGGATCTATCAACTTTATAAGGATTTTGATCCTGTGGTATGAGGTCAATCCTCTTCCCACTTTCCTAGAGCTGGAATCAAGTATAGGGATATGAAAGAAAACCATTGAAAAAAGGAGGAAGGTGACATAGAGTTAGCCAATCTCAGGATGAACCTGAAAGGCAAAAGGAGGGAGGCAGGTAATGTTATAGAGGAATTACTACTCTTTTCAGAAAAACCCAGATTTCCTTCAGAGGAATGCTCAGATTTAGCACGGATGATGAGCACCGGAAATGTTGATATTAATGGAAAGTAAATGAACACACCTCAGCTAAATCCCTTTGATCTAATTTTCTTTAATCAAGAAAGTTGGAAAGGGGGGGATGAAGGAAAACCAAGTGTGGGGGGCGGGGGGGGAGGGAATTTGAAATGACTATGAGACAAACAAATAATTTGGAAATAGTCCAAGACACATACTGCAACAGTCCGGAGCAGTGCAAAACACTAATAGAAATAGCTAAAGACATGGCAGGGTCGCAAGATGATGATCTAAGGGGAAAGGATAACCACATTGATGGGGATGCATTAACGGTCGATCAAGAGGGAAACCCTAACTCATGGCATGCGGACCTCCTAGAGAGTAATGAGGGATTAGAAAATCTAACAACGGATGGTATTCAAGTAAACAAGCTAGGATCAACACAATAGGTGGAAGATCGTAATGTACACCCACTAGAGGATTATGAAGGGGAGGAGAAAGAAGGAGATGGAAACTATGAGCCAGCTTTTTGGATTGATAAAACAGGGAGAATGGTAAAGGATATCCCCATCTCTCTAATTAGGAACCTAGGGGACTCTTTTAAGGATGTCAAAGATAGTGGAGGCAACATAGTGGGTATAGAAACTGGTGGGGATTCACACAATGACCAAGACATAGATGATTTTTTGGGTTTATCAAAACTACAGGGTATCTCTGATGTAAGGACAATGGAGCAATCTGATTCTTCAATAGACAAAGCCAAAATTGGAGAGAAAAAGAAAAGGGGGGCAAGTACCCTAAAAATGAGACTTGCCAAAGCTGGTTGTGGTAGCGGCCAAAGAAAATTGAGATCGGGAAAAGGCCAAGCCTTTTCTCAAGAGCAATGAAGCTCCTTTCTTGGAATGTCAGGGACTGCAATGCCCCTCACAAATATTGCTTGACCAAGCAATGTCTTGATCAGGCTAAACCTAAGAATTTTTTTTTACAGGAAACAAAGTTAAAGAATGATGATTTTGACTCTTTTGCAAAGAAATTTTATAGATGGAAAAGTTCATTTGCAGAGGCGGAGGGTGCTTTTGGCGGTTTGGGGATACTATGGAATGAATGCTCAGTTATTATCCACATCATCCAGAAAAATAGATATTGAATGTGGGCAGTGGTTGACTCAAAACAACTTTTATCAAGATTCAACATCATTAATGTCTACAGACCAAATAATCAAAGGTTGAAGCAAAACTTGTGGGTGAAAATCTTTGATGTCTTAAGTGCTCATTCTGAGGAATTGTATCTTAATGCAATTGTTAGACCTGAAGATAAGAAGGGGGGAGCTGGTTGGTCATGTCAAAGCAAAAGGGATTTCAGCAACTTTATCATGGATAATGTATTGGGGGAAGTAGATTTTAGGGGAGGAGACTTTACATGGACTAATAGGAGGCTGGGATTTAATAAAATTGCAGAAAAATTGGATCGATTCCTTATATTTCCAGATTGGGCCTCAACAAGTTGTATTTGTAATGCAGAAATTCTCCCATATACAGGTTCAGAACATTTCCCAATTTGCTTGAGAATCCATGATGATGCCACTCCTGATCATTGCCATTTTAAATTCGAAGCAATGTGGTTAAGAGCGGAAGGCTTTGATGAAATGGTAAAGGAATTGTGTGTTCCGGTCCCTTTAAGGGTAGGTAACAAGGGTTTCTTGTTCAGTAAAAAGTTACAATATCTAAAAGAAAAACTGAAAGTATGGAACAAAGAAATTTTTAAGAACATTTTTGTAGAAAAAAATAGAATTGAAGAAGATTTAAGAACTTTGAATGAGAAAGTTATATTACAAGGCATGACTAATACAGAATTTGCAGAAGAACAAGCTTTGATGAAAGAATACTCAGAAATACTATCCAAAGAGGAAACATATTGGAGACAAAAGTCAAGAGAACTGTGGCTGAACGATGGAGATCGTAACACCAAAATTTTCCATAATTCAGCAAAGGTCAAAAGAGCAGCAAATAGGATATTTTCCATTGAAGATCATAATGGTCGTCTGCTGGATTCTGGAAAGGAGATTAATGAGGAAGCAATTCGGTATTTCTCAAAGATTTTTAATGAAGATAGACAAAACAATAATGTTGCAGAGGAGGTGTTAAACATCACTCCAAGTTGTATTTAAGAATCCCAGAATGCATTCCTAATGGCTCCCACTACTATGGATGAGAAAAAAAATTTGCCATGTTTGATATGGGGGGAGATAAGGCCCCTGGGCCGGATGGCTTTACTGCACTCTTTTATCAACATTTTTGGGGTTTGATGGGGGAGGACATCAGGGAGGTTGTGGAGGAAGCTCGCACTGGGGGTTTCATCTTAAAGGATTTTAACAATACATTTGTTGCTCTCATACCTAAGAAGGAGGTGATGTCAGGCTTTGATGACTTTCGCCCAATTGCATTATGTAACACAATCTACAAGGTTATATCCAAAGTGATAGCTAACAGGCTAAAGTGGGTATTAGATAGTGTTATTTCAGAGGAACAAAGTGGTTTTGCTTCAGAAAGATCTATTTTTGAAGGTATTATTGTGGCGCATGAAGCTATACACTCAGTTAGAACTGCAAAGACGGATAGGATGATGGTCAAGCTTGATATCAGAAAGGCATACGATGAAGTTGTCAGAGATTTTCTCTTGAAAGTGTTGGAGAAATTTGGTTTTGCAAGTGAATGGGTTTCCTGGATAAGAAGTTGCATCTCAACGGTGAGGTTATCTATTATTGTCAATGGAAGCCCACAAGGATTCTTTGAAACTAATAAAGGAATAAGGCAAGGTCATCCTATATCACCCTTCTTATTTATTATTATGGCTGAAGTGCTTGGCAGATTAATTAACTCCAAAAAGAGGAGTGGTGTATGACATGGCATAAAAGTTGTTGATGGTGAACCCCCAGTTTCCCATTTGCAATTCGCTAATGACACTTTCTTAGCTTGTGAGGCTTCGATTAGAGAAGCAAAAGTTATGAAATCAACAATTGATAAATACAGTGATGCCTCAGGTCAGAGAATCAACTAGAAGAAATCGGAGATATACTTTTTTAATACCCCTCTTCAAAGGCAGAGAGAGATATGTCAAATTTTGGGGATGAGGAAAGGCACTTTACCAGCAAAATATTTGGGCATTCGTTTATTTGGTGGAGCATGTAGATCTGATATGTGGTCGGATTTAATTACTTCATGCTCGAAAAAGATGGAAGGATGGAGGGGTGAGTGGCTATCTTCTGCAAGTAGGATTCTAATGCTTAAGTCAGTAATTTATGCTATCACTATCTTTTCTATGATGTGCTTGAGGATCCCAACAAAAGTTTTAAATAAAATTGGACAACAAATGAGAAAATTCTTCTGGAATGGTGCTAATCAAGAAGACAAAATACCTCTGCTTGCTTGAGATAAGGTTTATCAGCCTAAAAATAGGGGGAGCCAGCATTAGAGATTGGCAGTTGATGAATACTGCCCTTGGTGCCAAATTGGTCTGGAGCATCTTCACAAGCCCTAATAGACTGTGGATGAGAATCATTTAAGCAAAATATCTGGACTCATGAAAACAACAGAATTCTCACAATAAGGAATCCTCCTAGAGGATATGCAATATGGAATTTCATCATATCTTGTAGACATGTAATCACTGAGCATATCACTTGGAAGATTGGAGATGGTAAGGATGCTAAATTCTGGGAGGATTCGTGGAATGGATATCCAACATTAAAGGATTTTGTTGAGCTGTGCATGAAATACGAATGCATTTTGTTAGGTCATGGGGGAAGAATGTTGTGGATTACTTTGAAAGGAAGCAAGGCCTACTTGGATGGGAATGGAGATGGAAGAATTTAGATAATGAAGGACTGTCCGAGCAAAAAAAGAGAATGATGAGGGATGTTTTTTTGAGTCCAGGAATTTAATTTTAAATAGTGGTAAAGATAATATTGTTTGGTGTGGTTCTAAAAGCGAAAAATATTATGTCAAGCAGGGTTATCAAATATTAGATGATAGTGATAGCAGAGAGCATTGGCCTACAAGATTATGCTAGGGTCATGATTGTTTAGCATAGGCTGGTGTTTTTGCCTGGTTGGTGACTAGGGGAAGGATTCTCATAGGGGAGAGAAGAAGACGGTTGGGATATATGGGCCCAACTAAATGTGTATTATGTGAAGTTGAAGAAGACGCAAATCATCTACTTGTCTAATGCAAGATTGAAAGTCAACATTGGGGAATGGTAAAAGTGAAGTTGGGATGGCAGAGCCCTCTACAGAACACAATTCGGGACATATTCTTGAGCTAGCCCACAAGTCATAGCAAATCGATGCTATCTTGCCCATCAATAGTAATAAGGGAAATATGGAAGGAGCATAACAGAAGGATTATTGTGGATAAGCGAGAGTCAACTCAAATATTACTATATAGGATTAACCAATCGATTGAGGAAGTGTTGACCTCGTCTGCAAGTAAGAAAGCACTCAACTGTCCATTCACAAGTAGTGATAGAAGAATTCAAAATAATTGGCCGGGAGTAAAAATAAGGCAATTTGGGCCAAGAGGAGACAATAGCAGAGCTGCAAAATCAAAAGATTGATGTAAATGGCAACAGCCCGAAGCTAGGTGGATTAAAATTAATTTTGATGGTGCTTCAAAAGGGAATCCGGACAAGTCTGGTGCAGGGGTGATTGCAAGAAATTGGGCTAGGGAGACTTTGGCTTTCAATGCTGAGAGACTAGCAGAAGGAAATAACATGACGGAAGTGAAAGCAGCATTATTGGGTGTAAGAATGGGTTTGAAACTGGAAGTAACAAAACTGCACTTAGAGGGCGACTCTCTAATTATTCTAAATGCTTTTATAAAATAAAATACGGAGGCTTGGCATTTACAACCCATAATTCAAGCAATAGTGGATCAGTTGAAGCTTTTTGAAGAATTTAAAATAACACATATTAGGAGAATGGGGAATATGGAAGCTGACACACTGTCAAAATGGGCAACATTATTTGAGAAAAAGGGAAGAATCTATAATGAAAATATGAATATATTGTCCGAAGTTAGGGAGTAATGCAAACGTGTCATCTTTTTGACAAGATTGTATGACATGAAAGTTTTAAAAAAAAAAGAGAGATTTGGGAGAAGCATGATGTAATCAAAGGACTAAAATATGATATGGATGGGATGGCTGAAAGGAAGGATGGCATTTGAAATATAATTTTTAATAGTGCCCAATGCATTGAAATGATAACGATTGCCAGAGTTGAGCGTCAGGGAGTGACGTTGGGCTATAATGAAGTAATAATGAAAGGATAGGTTATTGCTTCATTCCTAAATGAACGTGCCTGGACACGCGTTTCGTTGCTTTTAATCATGGCAAGGGATGTCTCTCTAAGATTTAGTTACTTATGGCACGTTAGAGGAAATCGATGACACAACGGAAAGGACAGGATGATCATTTAAAAAATAAAAAAGCTTGTGTTCTGCCGAGAAATAAATGCATCTCGCCTCTTATATAATTGTCTGTGGACAGTTGAGAATTGCTAATTCCTTCAACAAATCCCAAGAAATAGCTTTTGTTTGCTCTGTACTTTGATAATTGCCAACTTAAAATTGTTTGGTTAGTGACTTTTGTTTGCAGAATTTTGTTTGCATATGGGCCAACTAAATCATGATATTGCCTCCATGATTCTGGCGTGGGCTCTTGAGTTGGGTGAGGATTTTGACGTGATTAGGTGGGCTATGCATGCTCTTTTTCAGGATGATATTTTGGGTGGGTTGAAGACTTTCTTGGAGTGGACATGGCCAGGAATGGGCTTTGATTATTCAGAAGGCATTGCTGATGAAGAGATGGCACTGGTTGAGGGTAGAGACCCTTTTATTCACTGGCATAGTAGGGCTGAAAAGGGCGAATACAAAATTGGCTGATAAATTGGGTGGGAAAGCCTTAGTCTGGCTCTTAGGAACCATGAGGCTAATAGTGAAGGGGATGATGAGGGGCCTCCACAACGAGCACCAAGGAGAAGGCGTGCAAATAGAAGAGGTAGAAGGGGAAGAAGGGGTTAGCCTCTTGTGGGTCGTTGTGTGGAAGATGGCGGAGAAGAAAGGAAAAGAAGGTTTTTTGAAATTTTGGAAAAACATTATGGGTGGTTTTTCGATGGTGTGAAGCTGTGAAATCAAAGAAATATTTTGAAATTGAGGGGAGCACCACCCTCCATTTTGTCAGTTGCATTCTGTTGTAGTTGTCGAAGGTCAAGTATAGATGCAAATTTTTCTCGATGAATGGAAATTCAAGGGAATGCAGAGTTCTTAGATGTGGCCAACATGGTTGGGGCATGATAATGTTGTTGTCACCTTTGTAATGCGGTAGATGATCGATGGAAAAATGATATAAATATTCATGGTAGATACTGTTTTCTAAGCATAGTTTGTCTGTAGAGAAACGTAAATGATACTCAAGCAAAGCCTACTGTAAATTATGTTTAGAATGGGTGTTTGCAGAGCATATAGTTAGAATTGAAAGTATAGAAAAAGATGGTGGAATTTGGGCTAAATACCGGATAGATAATACATACTTGAAATGTAAATCCTTATTTTTAGTATTAATTAAATATCACTATTACCGAAAAAAAGTGGCATTATTAAATTTTCACTAAACTCAACATTAAAGTCACTTTATTAAGTTAATTAAATAATATCACGCTTATGATTTACTTTTGAGGGATAATATTAAATAATTAAATTAATTACTTTTATTGTGATCTTATCAAAAAGTTATTTTCCAAGGTCACATTAGAAGGGAACATTACACAAAGGCTAAGAAAAGTTAGGGGATAGTGCCAAATGGTAAGATTCAACTACATCGAAAATAGCTAACGATATTAGTGGTCAATTAGGGTCTGCAATTATTTTTCTTGCAAAGAGGACGACCTCGCGCGTGGGGACAGTCCATCAACCGGACGCGGGAGGTCGACCTCGTCCCTAGTTGTCTGCCCTGCTTTTTCTCTGCATGGGTGATGGCATTTGCATCCCTACCGAAGGCGTTGCTACGAAAAACGGAGTTAGGTTTGTTGTCGAAGGAGAGGTGGAGAAGAGATCCCTCAAAGGCACAATTGTCGGTTCCATATCCCTCCCAAAAGGTGCAAGTTTCATTGTTGGTGCTCTCCCGAAGGTCACATCTGCAAGCAGCCATGGCGGAGGGAGAGGTAAGAGCCCTTCATCCGTTACGTTGATTGTCAAACTGTATGTTCAAATGTTTGAAACTGTTATTTGTGAGAAAGATAGATTAAATAATGTTGCAATATTCCTAGTGGCTCAAGTTGTAGCTAGGGTCCCAACTCCTAAATATATGAATGAATGGATGGTGAATGTCTAGCCCAAGAGGCTAGGGTTTCAATATTCTTATTGCAGAATGATTCTAAGGGGCTTATTCCTTATTTTCTTCAAAACCCCTACCAACCAAAAGGAAGTAGTTAAGAGGCAATTCTGGAATATAGGTTTCTGCATCTTTAGGGTTGTCTCAAGATCTGTGGATGCTAATAAGGATGAAATTTTGGCTCTCTCGAGCCCTAGATGGGATACCGTAAAGAATGTCCCCCCATTTTTGTGGAACCTTCTTCCCAAAGCCTTAGCAACGATTGGTAGGGTTATTCATATGGAAGACTCAAATACCCTTCTCCCCAACTTGGATGCAAGAATTCTAATGGTGGTTAATCCAAGGATTGATATCTCAGATTCTTTGCAGTAAGATATAGAATCATACATGATTTGTTGCCCTATCAAATTCCTCGAAGGGCTTAATGCCTGTTTCTTGTGTCACAAGGAAGGGCATCGAAGAAGAAATTGTCTAGTTTTGAATAACAATAAAGTTCCTCCTAAACCTAGAAAAGAGGGTCCCAATTCTGGAAACCCTAAATATGCCTCTCAAAATGGAGGCCCTATTTCGGGGTCTGAATCTGGAAGGAAGAAACCCCCCGAAAAACCTACTAAGAATGTTTCTTCCTCTGTGAATGATGCTCATAATCAAGCATTAGCAGATCAACTTGAAGAATTAAAGGAGGCCCTGAGAGGCTCCTCCCCCCAAGATTCTATCCTTGCAGCAAATGGCATCTCTCAATCCCTTCACTCTGTTGATTCAGATGCCCAACCTTCTGATAGAGTCCTGAATGCACACAAATTAGCTATTAATAAGATCATGAAGATCCCTACTCCTAAAATTGATCATGTCTCCTCATTTGGCCTTGTTGTTGAAAAGGATCCTATTTTTAAGGTCGGCCCTAAACTGATATGAAGGAACATAAGATTACCCCTCCCTTCCTTGGGGGATGCTTCTCTAATCAAAGTAATCCCACTGATACTGACAGTGGTCAGGTAGGAGTAAAGGCTACGAAGGTTGTTGCTGCCCCTCTCTCGGATTCTATAGATGTTGCATATGGGATTGATGCTCTTGAAACAATAAGGGATGCATATGATTCTGATGGTTCCCACTCTGATTATTTTCTTATAGTTATTCTTGCCGCTGACCCCCCCGCCCCCTTTAACTCCTATCTAACTGCGGTCAATGAATTTGGGATTACTTCTCTAGTGATGCATCCTTTGAGGAAAATGGGGATTGCACAAAACTGGATGACTCCCCTCAAGAAATGGTTGTTCAATCTAAGTGGGTCATAGTTCCATACGAGAAAAATCCTAGTGGTATTGTGGATGAGGAAATGTTGAGGGCTCTCAATGCCCACGAGAAAAAGAAAAAAGGCAGAGCAAAGAAGGACTTGAAGGAAGAAAAAACTTGGTAAACCTTTGTTGGGGGATGAACAGTCCTCTGATTTCAAAGTGAAAAGAAAAAGAGGTAGACCTCTTGGATCCACCAATAACAAAAAGGAGACATACAACAACGACTCCTTGACCAAGTGCTATAGGAGCTTCAAGGTTCCTATGGATACTACCCCTTGATGTCCATGGATTTAAAATTGGCTTCTTGGAATGTGAGGGGATTGGAATCCCCAGACATGAAGTATATCATTAAGAGATTTCTAAATATGAACAGGGAAATTGACATACTTATGCTACAAGAAGTTAAGGCCACTCAGTTTAGTCTAGACATTAACGAAAAATACATTTGGAGGGATGCCAGATCCTTCACCACCAATCACAGTAAAGGTAGAGGAGTATCTGAAATTCTTGTCGTCTGCAAATGGAAGGATTCTATTGTCAGATGGGGCCATTCTCCATGTAACATAGCAGTGTGGGTGATTTTTAAAGTTAATGATAGAGAGTTTGGGGTTTGTTCATTCTATGCACCTAATGAATACAGAGAGAGTATAGAGGTTTGGAAGTGGAGAGTATAGATCTTGGGTGGGGACTTTAATATGGTCGAGAGATCCCAAGACAAACTGCGAGGCAATAGGCTTGAATGGAGGGGTGAAGAGCAATTCTTTTGCTATAAGATGATAAACAAACTTAATATTGCAGACCCCTTGGCAAGTGGTAAGGGGGAAATCAAGGCATTTGGTTTACATGGTCCAACTTCTAGAAAGGTGGTAGGAGGATTTATAGCAGGTTGGATAGGTTTTATGCTAACAAGTCAGTATTCAGATTTAGAAAAGATGAGGGGGGAGGCAATTGTCAAAGTGGTCCCCTACAGCCTCTCAAATCATCACCCCATTATAACTAAGATTTTCTCAAAGTCGTCCCGGGAGAGGTGTCACAAAAAGGCTCTTTTGCCCTCAATGTCAAGCTTTTGGAAGATGATGCAATCAAAGAGGTTGTCCACATCATTAATCAGTTTAGTACTCGGTCCTGTGCCCATGCTAGCTTTGTTCAAAAGTGGGTCCAAAATACCAAAAGTTGGAGAACATTTTTCTAGATTGTGGGTAAGAAATTAGCCAAGGATGCTAGGGCTGAAGAGCTTGAGCAGCGTAACAGAATGATGGAAGCAGAGGATACTGTTCAGAGAGATCCCCTCAATCAACATGCAATAGAAGCAAGTGCATTAGCCAGAGACTCATTAAGGAGGATCCAAAATATTAAGATCCAGGGGGGCTAAGGTTAGAGTGAGAGCTAACTGGGTTTGTCATGGAGACAGAGGCTCGAAGTTCTCTTTTCAACTCTTAAGGAGTGAAGAGAAAAAAGTGAGGATAGACAGTATCTGAGAAGGGGGCTCTAATCTCACCAACCAACACGATATTTTGCAGCTTTTTCCCAATTCTATTCTCAGTTTTTTTCCTCTGAGGAAAGGGGTATGGACATGGATGGTGCTAGAGAAGAAATCAAGATCATTCATAGAAAGGTATGAGAGGAGGATGTTGTTTTTCTTTCCAAGGATATTTCTATTGAAGAGATCAACTTCTCCATTAGAGCACTAAGTAGTGACAAGGCCTCTGGGCCAGATGGGCTTCCCACTGAGTTATATAAGAGTAACATTGGCTGGATTGAAAAGGAACCCTACCAGCTGTATAGTGAGGCAATCTCAAAGAGGTCTCTTGGCAGAGACATCAATGTTGGAGTTATTAAACTTATCCCCAAAGATGGAGACAAAACCCTTATCAAGAATTGGAGGCCAATTACTCTCCTCAATCTCTCCTATAAGATTTTGGCAAAGATTCTTGCTAAAAGACTTAATGACCTACTTCCTAGAATCATCAATCCCACCCAAACCGGATTTGTTCAGAAAAGATATATTCTTGAAAACTTGCTCACCTATTGGGAAGCTTTGAATTGGGCCAAAGACTCACGACAAGATGCAAGTATGCTACTGATAGACTATGAGAAGGCTTAAGACAGAATAGAATGGGGATTCATCTAGCTAATGATGGAATGCCTGGGCTTTCCTAGTCAATTCCAAAAGATGATCAAGGTACTCATGGCAGACGCTTACGCTAGAGTGGAAGTCAATGGTTGTAGGTTAGAAGGTATTGTCCTATCCAGATCTATAAGACAAGGATGTCCCTTAGCCCCCGCCCTGTTTGTGATTGTTGCAAAAGCTCTATTTTATCTACTAAGGGATAACTCTATATCTCCAACGGTTAAAGGCATAACCTTCCTTGATGGGGATGAACTCACTAATGCCCAATTTGATGATGATACAGCAATTATGGTTGAATGTAGTGAAGGAAATATTGAGAAGCTAATGGGAAAATTAAATATATTTTGTAAAGGCATAACCTTCCTTGATGGGGATGAACTCACTAATGCCCAATTTGATTATGATACAACAATTATGGTTGAATGTAGTGAAGGAAATATTGAGAAGCTAATGGGAAAATTAAATATATTTTGTAAAGCCTCTAGTAGTAAAATCTCACTTCCCAAATCCATAATGTTGGGATGGAAAGACTGCCCGCCAGATTGGTTCAATAAATATAAGATTTCTTGGGGTAGTCCTAATCATCAAGTCTGGTACCTAGGAATACCATTTGTAGTTTCTCCAGACTTAAAAGTGTATGTGGGATGGATTAGATGTAAGATTGCAAAATAATTGAGTAAATGGAATAACCAATCTCTCCTTAGCTGGGAGAGTTCAGGTCTGTCAAAAGATTCTCTCTGCATATAATATATACTATGCTTTAGCCTGGCTTTTCTCCCAATATCAATTTAATCACATACAAAAAATGATTAGAGATTATCTATGATCATATGGTAAATTTAAAAGAAAAGACATGCAATCAAATGGTAGTGGTGCTCCATGAATAAACAGATGGGGGTCTAGGTCTTAAAGACCTTAGAACCCAAGGTATCTTTTGGCCTCTAAATGGATTGTCAAGGCACTTCATGGTCAAAAAACTTGGAAATTGTTGATCAAACATAACATCGCAAGGGCCTATCCTCATAAAGGACCTTCCTGGAAAGATTTGCATTTATCACATCTTATTGCAGGACCCTTCCCTATTAGAGCATATGGCTCTAATGTCTTTAAAGATATTTGGAGAGGATGGGACCAAGTAAGAACCTACATTTCACATAATGAGGTGACTTCAGTTAACAATAGAATTTGTGGGGAAAGATCTATATGGTAGAACCTCCTTCACAAGGAGAAACCCCTAACACAGCTTCAAGGGTGCTCGGCTAGGTGTTGGGCAGAAAGAGGTATCAAAAGTCTGAAAGATATCATCAAAGATGGATAGTTGATAGGATGGGATGATCTGAGACAGCAAGCCCATATTCGCCCATCCTAGTGGAGAACTTAGTCAATCCTCAAGGAGGCCTGTAAGTCACTTGGCCTTCCTAAACAGTGCATCTCTGATGAGGACTGCTACTTGACATTCAAGTGGCCTGATGGCACACCTCTTCCCAATGTTAAAGCTAAATATATCTACTCCCTCAAAACTGACAGTGATGACATTTGTGTACATACCAATTCCTGTTGGGGGGGCAATCAAGACCTTGCTTGGTGGAGAAAGCAGTTAGAATCTATTTGGTGTAGGCTGGTGGAACCAAGAAAAAATGCTTTCTATGGAGGCTAATCCTGCACAGACTTCCTATCAAACAACCAAATGGAGATTTTAATCTCTACACCTTATGTAGAGTCCCCGAAACTTTCAATCACCTATTGTTTGAATGCATATTTGCTAAAGAAATGTGGAATCTATTTGGACTTGTTATTAATGGTAATATCAGTATTTTTGAGTTGATCTCTAGTCACATCCTGAGCCTTTGGAAATGTTGTAATGTTTTTTTGTCTTGTCTTTCTGTGGAAATACTATGGACTATTTGGAAACATAGGAATGACAATTTCTTTAACGGTAGAGGTAGAGCTCTTACTGAGTCTCAAAGGAGACTCATTATGCATAACATTGAACTGCAGGTATCTGTCACTATTAGATTGAACAAGAAAAAATTTGAGGATCTATTGCAGTACAGCATGGTTAGATTGGGAAGATGGGAGATTTCACACAAACACACTTGGGTTAGGTGGTCAAAAGAAAGGTCACAGTTTGAAATTGCTCTAAAAAATTTCATGGTAGAGCTGAATCAAATCGGGGAGAAGCAGAATAATGATGTGGAAGTACCTATCGAAACCGACCCCAACCCAAATCCCTGTTGCAGAGAGAGTTATTCATCCTTATCCTCAGATGGTTCAAGAAGGCAAAGTCATCAGATGGATGGAAGGCCATCTAGGTTGGGTGACTTGGGTAGATAGAAGAGGAATGAATAGTAATCTGCTATGTTTATCTATGTATCTTTTTGTATAGGTTCCACATATACCTATGAAGTGATAGGAGTACAGCAAGGGATCTCTCAGTTATCTTTTTGTGTATTAGATATGGTGAAAAACTGATCGATCTGCTCTTTGATCTGAAATTTTGTATTGGGTAGTTGATTAAGTTGGTCAACTGAACTATGTAATGTTAGTCACTTTATATCTCATACAAAAAAATGGTAAGATTCATCCACCTCTACTTGTAAGATACAAACACCAAATTATTGCAATGATCGTCAGCAAACAACACTATGTAACATCCAAAAAACCCACATCATTAGAGAAGATGATATGAAAATATCAAAAGCCATGTTGAAGCATAACTCCTATAGAAAATACCAACCAATGATCATTCCACAAAAGAAGTAGCTTATTACTATGCAACTTCTCGGCTTGGTAAAGCCATTGGTGTACAATAACAAACTCTGCATCCCTTAGTTGGGAAAATAATTGTTATGGTTTTTTCATTGACACTTACATGTGAGAGGCCCCATTAAGTGTTGAAGTCAGTAGCATCAGAAGAAATTATGAGCACCTTTGGGTGGCTGGGTTTTTCCCTCATAGAGGAGGGTTTTCCCAGGGTAATCTAGTTTTCTATGTTGTCTTTATTCTTGCATATGTATTCTGGTTCTAAATTCAACATTAAGAGTTTAACTTTTGGCTTTAAGGTGATTCACATTCATTGGTGTGTTGGGATTTTGGAAATGTTAGCCCTTGTTACCAAATTTGTTATTGATATCAAAACTACATAAGTAGACTTGTATGGATTTGCATTCACGAAAACAGGTTGTTCAAGTTGTTACCGATATACAGGAGAATTGTCACAGGTATAATTAAATGAGTCAAACAACTTAACTTACTTGCCAGGAATTGTGGTTCTTATTATCGGGGTGTATTATCTCTCATATTATTAGGGTCTTTAACAAAAAAAGTTGGTTCATGAGAGATCTTCATAGTACGGTGTTGTTGGCTTTATTATTAAGGAATTTATCTCCATACGAACTCTGCAAAGTAATAGAGATATGGATTCTTTAAAATACATCATTTGGTGCGTTGTTGTAAGTAGAAGGGATGCCGATAAATGCCAAGTGTCGTCTGAGATTATAATACACATAACAGTGGTCTCTCTGTATAACTATCAGGTTTGTGAGTATCATGCATACTGGTCAACGTTCAAAATCTTTACTTGTAATATAATCACAAGTTTTCTCGTGCCTTGAAGAATCTATCGTCTATTGAATATAACGTTTTTCTGAAAACTTGGGTAATCCAATTCCAACCTCAGTTATAATGTTTTAATTCGAATCGTGCTAAAATGTGTGTGTGTGTCTATATATATATATATACACAAAATTAATGAGTTTCTTGAGAGTTTGAAGTTTGCAAATTTATTGTCTTGAGAAAATAAATTAATACAATCCAAGTAAATCAAATAACTCTTTAAACAATGCACATAGCTCTTCACATTAATAAATATTTTCATTGACATGCTTGCAAAAAACAATAACCATAACAACTGGACTGAAAAGTAACAATACTATGTTGTAGATTAATCATGATTTAACCTGTAATCTCCTCCACACATCCACAATGCTGGTCGTAGCTGATAAAGGAAGGACAACTGCTAATGCTCCAGCACTTAACTCCGGCTGCAAGTGCTAAAGGAGGTGGCGGCTGCTTGAGGAGAAGCCCCGTGTCCAATTAGAACCAAAAATCTGCACCATTAAAATTGGCGCCCAACACCAGCTATCAACTCCATTAATGGCGTCCCAAATTACTTCAGGCATCAACCAAGCTGGCCATAATTCAACCACAATTCATTGGCAATTAAATCCAACTCAAAGTGTAAGGAAACATGAAGAATTTACAATTATTCCTACTGAAATTTCGAAACCCTCAACTCCAAAACTCAGAGCCATTTTTAAAACCAATTTCAAAGAATGATAAGCATAATGAACTCCATTTCATCCAAGAAGCCTTTATAATGTCTTCATAACAAATCGAATCCTATCTTCTCCAAGACACTTTTCACTTACATAAAGACTATGCTTTATGTGCACATTTGAAATATAATAAACTATTATATTTCTTTCCACTTTAATGATGAAAACCAACCCTTTCATTAAAATAACAATATTTTGACACATATGGTCCCTGTTTTATGAGCTCGGGATTTAAAACTTCTCAACCCGGTTCCAACGAGCTATAACACTAAGATGCCCAAAATACAATCCCAATAAAAATAGCAACCTTAGCTGATTTAATTAAATAATAATCATAATTCACTTGTCTTGTGAAAACGACTGAGGAAGCATCAGATCAAAATCCGACAGCACAAGAGTGATCCTAATGATAAAAAATGATGAATAAACTTGACGGGGTGACTTACTAAAAATAGACACTCCCTCCAAGAATCTTGGAGTCCAAACCAGAAGCCGGAAATAAAATCTGAGAGCATCATATAACTCCTCTGAATCATCTGAGCTTTGTGGAACCAACTGTTGACTTACTATAAATAGTAAATCCCTCAAAACGGGGCCACAACCCTCAACAGGGTCCTCTAGTCACCAATATTAGCCTACAAGGACCCAATGATAGGCTAAATCCACTAACTCCCAATGGTCGCCAAAAATGGGGACATTACAATATATATATATATATATATATATATATATATATATTATGATGCCACGTTATGGATGTGTTTGCCATTTAATAACAGGTATCGATAATCTGAAATGGTTTGAAAGAATGACATGTCTTCTATTGGAGTTAGCCGTTGAGTGGTTAAAATATCTAATTTGGTTTGCAATTTGTACAAACCGACAGTAGATAATTAAACTTTGTGATAAATAATAAATATATAAGGGTTGGCAGTTTGAGTTGGTTGTAACCTCTTTCAAAACTTCCAACTGTATGGTTTTTGTCAATATGTATGTAGATGTCTATAAAAGCTGCTTACTATGAATAAGAGAGTGTGAATAGAAGCATGTCATTTGTGAATTATAAAATATTAAGGACGGGCCAATACATGAAGTGGATACTGTAGCGCTAAAAATCGTAATTGAAAGAGGGACACTGCAACCACAATTTTGACGTGCTTTATACCAGTGTAACCCCGGAGCGGGGTACGTCAGGACGGGGGGACACCGGGACGAGTTTCGGGTACGGGAATAAAAAGGGCCTCAATTTCGTTATGGTGGGGGTACGACGGGGGTGCGGCGGCAGGGGGACGAGGGGGGAGGGGCCAAGGGTGCTGCATTCTATACAT
>MU226296.1:414229-429817 GCA_018584345.1 Thuja plicata
TAGACTCATAGTAACATAATGATAATCATAAAATTATATTAGTTCTATGATTCTATCAAAGATTCAAAATTCATTGTTCAAATATGAAATATGATAATATCATAAAGATGATCATGATTACAATGAGCAGCATGATATGAATCATGATTGATATCAAAATGAGTACCCAAGTACCGTCCCGAAGTACCCAAGTACAGTCCCGGAGTACCCAACGGAGTACCCAAGTACCGTCCCGAAGTACCCAAGTACAATCCTGGAGTACCCAAGGGGTGCGGGGACGGGTGCGGCTGCAGTACGGCGGTGCTTGAGCGGCGGTGGGGTACTCCGGTACACAGAGTACACATCCCGGGGACGTCCCGGTACCGGGTACTCCGGGGTTTTGGGCCGAGTACGCGTCCCCGGGTTACACTGCTTTATATAGACTTTTCTATGTAAGGAGTGATGCAAAATGAGCATAGGCTGTTGAAGATCTTTCGGCCAAATATGAAGATGCTGACCGATGAAAGAAAGATATTTGTTTGAGAAGGTACACATTTATCTGTTAATGACATTTTGAAATATATCTCAAGTTCTGGTTTTTGGTTTGATATACGCATGTGCTGACATTGGTGTCCTGAATGGTACAATTTGCAAAGGATTTATAATGATCTAATTTCAGATTGAAAGTTGATAAATACCCTGTCTATGATTGCTTAAGTTCAGTTTACAGAAGGTTTATAAACATTTCAGATTGAATACACTTTTTACAGAGATCCAAGCAGATTTGTAATCAAGTATCAAAACTTTAGTTCAGTCATATTTGAGAAAGAAAATCACAGTTATACTTCTCATTCCTGTATCTTCTGAGCTAATTCTCAGATTGACAGCTTATATTTGTATTGATGTATTTTGAATTGGTGCTCTAAGGGTATTGAGTTGGAGCTCATTTTGATAAGATGTATCTAAGAGAGTTGGTGCTTTTGAACAAGGGTTTGGAGACTCCTTAGGGTTGGAGCCCTTAAAGATTGTAATTGGTTTCAGATTTGTGAGGCTAGATTAGGACGGTAGCTCCTAACAGCATTACTTACCATGGTTTTTCCCTCTGGGTTTCCACGTCGTATTCATGTGTAGTGTCTTTTTGTCTTATGATGCTTCTCCTTCTTTTCAGTTTGAAGTTTTCATTCAAACACGAAGATAGAAATGTTTAAATAAAGAACTAAATTGAATAAGGAGTTAAGTTTTATTTACTACTGATTCAACCCCCCCCCNCTGATTCACCCCCCCCCCCCCCCTCTCAGTAGTAAATCTGTGTTCTACAGGAAAGCAGATATAGTAGTTGTGGTAGTTAGATTTCAGCTTGCTCCTTTCCCAAATAGTAGTAGTTGCAGATTTATCAACAAATGGAGCTCAGTGCTATTGTTGTCTTTTTGCAAGTTTGATTGTAGGTATTTTTGCTGATTTTTTATGCTTTGAAACCCATCCATGGTGCCTCTGAGGTTTTCATGTTTAATTTGATTTTGCGTTCATGTTGGAATATATTTGGGTTAAATCCGTGCAGGATGTTATGTGGGCTAATGAGTTTCAATGCAAAACATGCTAACACAATCTCAGGAATATTTTCTTGCCTAAATTGTAAGTTATAGTTACAGAAAAAAACTGATGCAATCTTTAATTTCAAATTTAGAGAATAGGATACTCTTTACCAAGGAATGTTGCTTTCAATTAAAAATTTGAAATCAAAGATTGGAATGATCTCTTTAATAATCTTATTTGTTAAATATTGAACTCTTCTGATTCTTGGCCCAACTTAACAGGAAGAACTACTCATGAAATCTGTGTTAAGCTCCATCCCCATATACATCTGCTTTATCCTCACAGTCCCCAAAATAAATTTCATAGAAGTAAACTGTGAGTCATTTTATGAGGAAAAAATAAGTTGACAAGAAAAAAAAATCACCTTAATTATGTGGGTCATCCGATCAAGCATGCAACACCTGGAGGATAGAAAGATGGTGGCCTTGGCATTAGATTACTTTCCAAAGTTAGTCAAGCTAGCCGAAAATTTAGTTTTGGGGTTGAGAGACACTCAGAACCATCTTTAGCATAAAATCATTCTTGACACGTATACTTAGCTTTTAAGGCTAGAACCCAGAAGAACTCCACTAAATGGCCCTGTTTCCCATGACAGCTCCACTATTTGGGACAAATTACTGGAGGGATACAAGCTGATCACGGCTAAGGTAGCCTGGAAAATGAGAAATGATGAGAATGCTGAGATGTAGACTTAAGTCTTTGGGATCATAAATCAAACATTCAAATCAATGAATTTCAGGAATTGGGAGATCAATTCACCTAATTCTTACCAAGGTCTAGCACTTCTAGAATGATTCTCCTTTTCAGCCTGATCACAAATCATAAAGTAATAATTGGAATTTGTTGGAATGTTTGATCACTAGCTATGATTTTTGGATGATAAATGTGAACTTGAAAGTTGAAACTGATCAGATTTAGATATGTTGACATATCTTTAATCTAGGAAAATGTCTAGGAGGACTATATCTACAAAGTTTAAAAGGGTTTCAAAAGTCTATCTGAGGCCTCCAATTACCCCTTTCCTGACAGAAAGTTTCTAGTATTTGGAACACTTAACATCTTCCTAAACTGCATTTGTCCCCCTGGTTGCTCCTCCACCAGAAGTTGATTTTTGGTCTACAGAGAAGCATTCTTTGTAAGAGAGATTTGGAGACTAATGCCTGCCTTTGCTTGAATATGGTCTTCCGTTCAAAAGATCTGGGATACAACTCCTCTTAGTCACCGAACTTGGAACAGAATCTGGGGGGAATTCGTTGGATCCCTCTTTGTTAACTGGAAAAAAAATCTAGGTTTCATGTACACAAAATTGAATGTGATATTAAGACTCTACCATATTTCTCTGTAATTAGGGAAATAAACAGTAATTCTTGTTTTAAAGATCTAAAATGGACTTTGATGCCCATAATAGAACATGTTTAACCTCGGGACACCAACTGCCTGTGTGGGGGCTGAGGTCAACAATACTTGTAACCACCCATTAATCAGGATTTTTATAACTCAATCAGCAGCATATCAATCTTTTGACACTGACTATTGTTATGTGAAAAGATAACAAATAATTCCCAGGAAAAAATCTAAGAACCTGGGCATAGCAAGGCTTCATTAATCTAGAGCCAGTGAGGCCCATGGATCATTCGCTATTCCTTTCTTATTAAGGCACCCAAATTCAAGCTACACTGAAGCGGGATTTATGTACAATCTCCAAAGGTACATGATCCCAATGAACAGTGATTATAATTTACACAATCACTGGTGGAATGATTTCTTGCTCAGTCAAAATATCACCAAACTTCAGATTTTAGTTCCAATTAAATCCTCTGGGTTGAAAAATTACCAGTAATGTCCTTGAATAATATATACAGGCATGACATCAGGACATGCTCCAGCATGCTGATATTATGATTGCTAATTCTACAGTTGTCATGATTATGTCAATGACTCAAAACTTGAGCAAAATTAAGAGGTTAAAAAATTGACATTACCATCCAGTAACATATGCAAGAGGCTGTAAACTGTAGCCTTTTGACACAGTAACTGCTAATCAAAAACTTAGCATCAAGTTGCCTTATGTTTTAGAAAACCACAATCATGTGCAGTGGAAGAGAAAACAGAAGAAAAATCGCTGGCCCACAAAAGCATAAACTTTCATACACAATCTTACAATGATAGAAAACCATAACAAAATCCAATGCTTAGCTAATAGACATCTCGAACAGTACGCTATTATATGGTTACTCTATTAAAGACAGAAACGTATGTATTGCATATATGAACCCTTAATAGTGGAAAGCCATAGACAGATTTGCTCCAATTTCATTAGACAAACCTATTTTTGTGTCCGCTTATTGAGAATTGGATTTTGAGATATTCTTTTCAGAGTTACTGTGAAGATGCAACTGGGGACAATTATACAGGCTTTTAGTCTTTTGACTATTCAAATGATTTAGAATCAAAAAGAAATACAAAAAGCATGTTGATAAATGAACTTTGGAAATAAGGGTTAGTGCTTCAAGGCTAAGAAGCAGTACAATTTCCTTTCAACAGTATTCAAAAAAGATGTATTTAAAATAATGAGATACGTAAAGTCTACAAGCCTTACCATTAATGTCGTTTTGACTGGCCTTGATTTCTTTGGATTGAAAATATTTTGACCATCACCACTATTATCATTTTCATTTGTAAGTAAAAAGTTAGGCTTTTTGACATAACCACATTCTCCATTGCCCCGAAAAAAACCATGAGCCAACCAGAGGTTTCTTCCATATCCCTGCATGACAAAAGCAGGAAAAACATCACATATTCATCCATTAAAAGTGACGGGCAACAATACCCAAAAACAGTGAACATAAACTGGAAATGCTGCCAGCAGAGGAAATGGATTTAGAAATCAACATGGTTGTCCTGTTGATTCAGAAACTGACAAAACAAATAATTTCTTTTTCTTCCTAGTTTTGCATGTTGTTAAAATTAGCAAATGAATTTCCCTAAGCATAATTTATCTTACTACATCTGCAGAAACAAACTTCAAAATGGCATCTAGGAAGTAGCTTAAAAGTCGATACAAAATCAGCATGTTTGCATGTTAGCACTAGTAATGATATTATAATAAATATCACAAAGCAAAGGAAGCCTAGCTGTTGGCTGCATATTTCCGTTCTAGAGCATCAACAACTCACTGGATTAGGTCTAAATGAAAAGTCATAAATAACGTGAAAAATTTATGTGGGATTTTAACTTTAGTGACCAACATAGCCAACAATGCCAGCACTCACTAAAGGAAAGACTGAAAAAGAACCTGCATATTAAACGCAACCATCTGTGCACCATGTGTCCAAGCAAGAAGAGGGTTACCATTTGAGGAATTGATACGTGTACTCTCTGGATATATCCTTAATAAGTTTTTTTGGGTAAATCTGCCATAAAATATTGTAAAAATGCACAAGTATCTGTAAGCTTCCATAAAAGAATAAAACAGAACAAAAAAAAAAAACACAATAAAAACAAATATTGACTTACCTAACAATATGATCTGGATGCAACTTTGCAAGTTTTTTCAATTTCGGCAAACTTAAACTGATACGTTTAACGTAGTCATCATCAACTCTCAGTGTATCTTTCAAGGACAGTCCTTTGACCTTTCCACCACGGATGGCAATAAGTTTTTTGTAGTCAGGTGCTTCAATTTTCTCTTGAGGAACTCCATTGTCATCATCCAAATCTTCTTCTGCAAGGCCAACAACATGTGCATCCTACAGTCCCAAGCACTTCAAACTATCAGTCCAAGAGGAAAGCTGGAAACATAAGTACATTTATTAGGCAGCATGGAGTACGTCCTAGAAGCAACATTAGTCAAAATGTAAAATATGACAAAGATCAAGGGAAGTAAAGCAGAATTAAAATGGCATTTCACAAAATCCATGCAACTGTAAGTGATTAATCAGACAAAACCTTTTCATCGGGCTCCACATTCTCAAAATCTGGGATTTCGTCTCCCCATGTTTCCTCTTCACCGGTATCTTTTCCCTCTTTGCCCCCACTTTCAAGACTTACAGAATCCTTTCTTTCTAGATATTCCTTGGGTGGTTTAGTTGAGATGATTATACGACGTTTCAGATCTTCTGGTGAAGGGAGAACTTTGTAGTCATTTGAATCTGGGCAGAAGAGCATATCCCCGAAGGTTTCAGTCGTCATCTGTCACACCATTATTTTGAAAAAAAGAAGTGGAATTGGAACTACATTCTGAAACTAATTGCAATTAAAAGAAAGGATATAAAAGGAATCAATTTGAACACAAGATGCACATGTTACCTTGGCTAATTTGGCCTGGAGCTCTCGATTAAGGTGGTCCTCCAGTGTTATAATAACAGGATACTCAGATGCAACAAATGCATGGTCTTTTATTGATTGAATGCATTTAGTAAACTTCACAGGGGTGGTCAGCGTTCTGTGCAGATCCAAAATAAGCAAAAGTCAGTGAATTGATAGATTCCAGTAGCTACCCAGAGGACCGTACAATATACAGCCTCGTGGAACAATGTGAAGGAATATGTTTACTTTTAAGAGTACCAAATCTTCTATAAGACCAAACGCTAAATATGCCAAAACAGAACTAACATATTGAAACCATAAAAATAATGGGAATACAATTCAGCAGAAATACTAAATACAATCTTATCTTGCTCATGTACAGGTTGACCACTGACAATGCTAACCCATATGCTTAAGCAGGATGAGTTTTGCACATGGAAGAACAGTTCCATAGACATAAATCGAGGACGATACAGATAAAAGGAAGGAATAAAAATACAGATTATTGCAATAGGATAAAATGTATTGTGAAAAGGGGATGTAATGTAGTGAATGATGACCCAAATGAAATGGAGATCATAAGTAGAACTGTAGAACTATTTTTATAACCACTAAAAAATTTATAGAAGAGGGCAAAGCAGTGCAGACCTTTACCCCATGCCTGTATATCTATTTTAAATTTCTAATAGATTTTATCATTTTTGTATAACGATGCATATACACATATATTGTATTATTACCTAATACAAGTGAGCATTTACCCTATGTATCCAAGTTTTAGTGACTCTACATGTCAACCACAAGTGATGCACACCAGTATCCTGTTCACTCCTGCATCCAAGTAACAATGCTATTAACAAAATCTGCATTTGACAGATGGGAGTAAAAGAACTTTTTCCATCAGCATATTCTTGTCATTATCACAACTATGCAAAACAAGGAAGCTCATTAAGGCAATCCCTGATGTCTGTTATGAACAAACAAAACCTTTGGGCCTGATGGGTTTCCAACTCAACTCCATCAGAAATTTTTGCATTCTATAAAAAGAATTCATCTGCAATAGGATTCTAGTTATGAGAGCCACGAAAATTCATCCTGTCCAGTCACACTTATAAGATAGACCAAAGAAATGACAGCCTGAGAGAATAGAAAAATATCTATTAAGATCCCTTTGTTAAATTTCTCACAAGATAATAACTAAGAAAATTCTTAGGAGCATCCAAAACTCTGAATTTCAGTCTTGTTTCACTAGGGGAAGACTGTAATGTCTCCTTTTAATTAATTTAGCTTATGTAGGTCCTATCCTTAAATTCCAAATGAGGATACAAGATATTTTAATAAAGATAACATGGGTTGGGGAAATAGAAGCAGCAAAGAAAATATTTATCAATAATAGCTTATTGGCAAATGGATCTCTCAAAAGAGGAATCTGCCATGAAGAAACTGCCAGAGAAAGTTGCCACTGAGAAAGAATGAACCCTGCACAGACCACATGCATAAATGGCTACAAACATAAAACCAAAATTTAATAAGCACTGCTCTTTAGTACCATATTCACTATACACTTAAGACGGATAACATCTCCATCCACAGGACACAAAGGATTTGATTCAGGGACATGGAAAAACATAGAAGAATACACAAAAAATGCATTTTCAGCTATAGCTTTACATGTTTACAATGGTCTGCCCCAAACTGTAAGACCAGGTGACCAAAATCAATATTTCAAATGAGATTAAAGATTAATTGGGCCTTAGCTATGTAGGAGCAGAGAAAAGCAAATAGACAAGCAGAACTTTCCCTGCCTTCATTTCAACCCTGGAACAACCTGACATCATTCTGTGTTGGTTACCATGAACAGAAGCAGAATCCTCCCTACCACCAAGGGGGATACCTTTGTAGAAATGATTAGGAGTACAGATGGAGGCTTAGAGTTTGAGTTATACCCTTAACCCTAAAGACATGCATGGTATAAAGGAAGATCTCTTCAATCAAATGAATGTTTCAAAGTAACAATGTACAGCACAGTGATAAAACCAAACCAAGATAAATCTATTCAGAAGCAGATATCCTCATGCAAAGCATTAATCTGTAAATTTAATTGAACTTGAGCTAAATAAAAAGGACCTCCATGCATGGAAAGCTGAAAACTGGCCTATCAGAGGGAGTTTCAAAATAAAACTTGGCCAAAAAGATACTTTTATGTCATCAAGAAGATAGATCAGCAATTTTTGAAGGGAATCTTTGTTCTCAAAAATAGAGGTCTTTCTATAAAGCTGCGAAAATCTGCTGTTTCCTTGCCAAAATTTATCATTGGATACCCCAGTTTGTATTTGCTTGTACAATCTGCTGCTGGAGCTTTATGAGAAGACAAACTCTCACTGCAATCAGCAGTTCCATAGCTAAGTTGACATCTTCTTCAGCATATCATGTTTCTAA
Source organism: Thuja plicata (assembly GCA_018584345.1). Lineage (NCBI taxonomy): Eukaryota > Viridiplantae > Streptophyta > Pinopsida > Cupressales > Cupressaceae > Thuja > Thuja plicata. The sequence goes on from MU226296.1 coordinate 422,549, forward strand.
TTAGAACGTGCTCATCTATTTGTTTTTATATTGAAGTAAAAAGTGATCAAATTAAAACTCAAGAGTCTCCATGAAAACCAGCATATAAACCAGGTTCAACTAAGGAAAGGGTTCCTACTAGAATCAATTGATCAAAATCAAGCTGGAAACTAAAAAGTAACCATAAGATCAGAAGAAAAACTTGAAAAATACTCTCCGTGCAAGGAGAACTAATGGATTCAAAACATGTTACCATCTTGAAGTATCAATAAACAAAGCATCATTCAAATTGGGGAATCAGATACCTTGGAACCATTTATATCATAGATAATAGCACTTTGAGCAGAGACACGCCCTGTGCTCCAAGACCAGGTCTCTCAAAATCCACAAGGGCAGATGGCATATTAGGACAGGGGTCTTCAAGCCTCTCACAAATACTCCAGACATTTGCAATCATGTCTTGAACCCTCCTCTCTATGCTTCTACAGGACTTAGAAAACTCCACTGAACCTAAAATATGGATGAGGAATATTGGTCAAATTTGAGTATGAAGGGACGATTTCTGAGGCTTCAAACATAGTTTCATCAAAGGAAATTTATGCACGACTACATTCTCTTACATCTGCCTTCCGTTCTTAATATTGCATTGTCTCTAAAATGGCACTTTAAACTGAGTTAGAATCTACCACCTGTTCATTCAGAGCACCCCCTGTGAGAAGCCCTGCATTACCCTAGCTATATTAAAAAGAGTTCATTTGTAGCTACCCATACCATTGGCAAAGAGATTACAACCTATGCTCCATGGCACGCGTCCCCTGCGATTTTCCACCCACACCCATCTCAGGGATGGTACGGGGATGTGGGGACAACATTTTCCTGTACCCCCTCCCGTCTCCTATCGCCCGCCTGCTCCAAAAATGAACCAAGTATGTGTGCCATGCTCTACTGGGCTGTGGGGGACGTCCTGGGGATGGTCACAGGACGCCTTCTGCGACCGTCCCCAGAACATTTGGACATTTTTTAAATTCCTTCCCTTGTTTGGTCGGCCCGACATGGTCACTAAAGATCATTAAAAACTTGCAAACCCTAAATTAGAGGATAAAAGAACCAAAAGGACTTAAAAGACTATAATTTTTGCATTTGCTAAGGAGGAGAGCAGCAAGAGGAGGGGCGGCTTGTCAAGGAGTCAACAACAGTTGCAAGAGGTTTTGGCATCAAATCTACTTCACAAGGGGTAATTTTTTCATTTTGCAAATTGTTTTAGATTTTTCCAAGTTTGGCAACACATACGGAGAGCATTGTGGGTTTATTGTTTTATTTTTGAACTTGCAGCTCTATTTGACATTCTTATAAAAATAAAATCATGTGCAGCAGTGGGAGTGATAGGAGTAGTGATAGAGTGGAATTTGAAATGGAAGAAGCATCTCAAAGAACTAGACCTAGAAGTATGGCAACCATTGGGGGGTCCTCAAGCAAAATGAATGTAGCAAGGGCAGCAACGTCTAACCCATTTGATTGTCCTTCCAAAATCCTAAATGACTATGCAAAAGGCCCATTCAACCCCAAGAAACCTCTCTTTTAATTTGTTAATAGAGTCAATAAAGATAAGAAAAAAAATCCGGAGGTAGTAGAGTATGGGAGTGTCATTTGTGTCACAAACAATATAGGGGCAGCTATACTAGAGTATGTATGTATGTATGTATTGTTATTCTTGCTATGTTTCTGCCTATGCATAATAGACTAGAAATAACAATTCCCTTAAAATTCTCATCTGATTGGGCATCCCATTTTGGAGGGGAGATAGTGCATATGAGGAATGCAAGTAGCTAGGAAGCCATTCCAGTAGAAAAACCCCAAGAGGGGCAAGCAGGCCGAATGACGGTTGTCTTTCCGTGCCCCTAGGCTGGGTGGAATGGATCAAGACGCCTTGAATGATCTGCCAACTGGTTCTCCATAATGACGATGGGTTGTTCGGGTAGAACTCTAAAGGAAACACTTTTGTACACTCCGAACATTATAATAGTGAATTAGAAGTTTGTTGTAGCATTGGTGGATTATATGTTTATTATATTTTGAAACTAACCTAGTTGTAGGCTCTAAATCAGGGAATTAAGTTGACACTTACATTTCCCAACATCATCCATACCTCAATTAGGAATTTTACGGCAAATCGAGTTTAAGTCCCAATAGGGGACATTACAATCTATACAATCAAAATTCAATCCGGACCTGCACCTACTCTCTTCTACTTATGGAGCATGGTATAAAAATATTTAACAAGGTTTGTACCATAGTCCACTAGACACTAACTTTGAAAATTTATTTTGGAAATCAAATTGCACTTGTTGAACTTGCAAGTTTATGTAATTATTTCTTTGAAGATCTTTAAGTAAAGTTTTTTGTAAGCATAGGTTTGTAAAGAGATGGAGGAGATGGTAAGAATGCTTGTTAAAATGCAAAACCTCCATTTCAAGAAATGGAATCCAATCTATTAGGGTAATTAAAATTCGCTCATATTCCAACATTCAACTATTTCTTAGAAGTGTGAATGCCAACCAAAGCATTTTAGAGATATCAGTTAAAACTACAACGCGAATTTTGTAATTATGCATATTTCATTTTTGCATCCAAGGGCAATTCCATATTATGCATATTTATTACGGTATTGATGTATAGGAAAAAAAGAAGACTGCTTCTATAAAAATGTTAATTTCTTAATGCTAGTCGTCTAAATATTGCTTTGCAGTATTGCCCAGAGTGAGAAAGTACAGCACATCTATTGCTTCAGAATCTTGTGAATGTAAAAACCCTAGCAAATTATGAGTGGGTAAGGTTTGGAGCTTATTACTTCCTAATGACAAAATGGACCGAAAATATAGAAGTTAAGTTTAGGTGTAGCCGCAATGTCCCCTGTTAGAATATCTTGGGATTTTGGGACAATTACCTTGCCATGAAGTACAAAGTATGATATAACTTATGACGATGTGACGATATTATTTTAAGAATAATATGTGTGTAGGACAATTGTTTTTATCAATGTTGCTGCTGCTGTGTGTGTGTGTGCGTGTGCACGCGCGCGTGCGTGTGTGTTTGTGTGTGTGGGACAATTGTTTTTATCAATGTTGCTGCTATCTCTGATTGAGCAATTAGATACATGCTAAGTGAATTGATCTTAGATATATATTTGCACTCGGTGCAATAAAATGATCTCTATATCCGATATGGCTGATTGAATATGCAAGGTAGTCTTGATAGCTTTCTCTGATTTGACAATCAGGGATATGCTATGAACTTGTCTATAATAGCTTATAGCGATTGAATTGCTATTTCTGATGTAATCCTTTAATGTATGCAATGAGAAGTATGACAATATCGCCTATAGTGATTGAATTGCTGTCTCAGATACAATCCTTCAATTCGTGCAATCGATTCCACTTATTGCTTATAGCAATAATTGTTGTGTCTAATATGTCGATATGTTTGTGCAATTTCTGAATGATGCTGCTATGTCTGATCTAATCTTCTAACCCTTGAAACAATGGTGCAATCTCTGATCTTGACTTCATGTGCTTGCAACCGAGAATAGCCAATATTGCAATTGCTCAAAAAGCAGATCCAAATATGCATAGAAGAGATAAAAGGTTCCAAATTGATGATTTCCTCAATGAGTCGAACTCCATCTTACACCTTAAACAAAGGAAAGGGTTGTGTTCTAGAAGACATGTCTTATGTCTCTCCAAAATCATGTCTCCTCATAACATGTAAACAGTACCTCTTAAGATATACAAATCATCTTTGCTTTGTTAATCGCTGCCATTTAATCTTAATTGTTGACTTAGTTGAATTGAAGCTCAGCTATTAATTTACAACCAAATATCATTGCTGAAGTTTATACTATCGCATTATCTTCCAATGTCATCATTTAATTATAACTCTTGTTTTACCACCTTTGTGTTATTTCCTTCTAAAATATATAGTAGGAACTAATATCACTGATATATCACCATTTATCCTTTACTCGATAATCACTGATTTCTGAATGCCAATGTATATGTGTGCATCAGCTCCCAGTTTGGTTGGATGATGCCTGATAGCCCCCAGTAGAACCATTGAACGGTGACAACTTGATTGGAAGCACCTCCCACAAAGTATTATATCTCCTTATGGACAGTGGTCAACTTCATGTTAGCACACAAGATGCTAGATATCATCCACATTGGAATATTTCTTCATTAAACTTGATGATGGACTCCCTGTAACTCTGTTTTGTCTGCTACCTTCACCCTCTCTTCACCGTATGATGGATGTCGTAACGGTGATGTTGATATGGATAGCCTTCATATATCAAGGATGCATATAAGAGTTATGATTGTGATATATCACTCACCTCTTTGGCATACCATACCTGAACCGTCTATAATAATGGACTTTTCAATATACTTTTGCAATTTTGTCTCCCCTATAGACTTCACAAAATTGAAATACTTTGTTGTCACCATGTGAAATATCAGTAGCGTAATGTCAAGGATGGGGACATCACAGTAGCTATGAAGATGATACACTTATCAGTAGGTAATCCCTTCCATGCTACGAGACATGTAAGTGTGAAATTGTGAGAACTTTTAAAGCACAGTTCTAAACTCCACCCCTGTTATGATGTTGAATGTTATGCATTCAAACGAAATCTTTATTAGCTCTAATTTTTATCTTTAATCTTGCTTACAAAGAAAATATTACAAAATAAATCTTCATTATTCTCATTATTTAGTAGTAGATGTTAGTTATAGTGGACTTTTAGTACTGAGAAAGCTAAAGACCAATTCAAGAAAATAGGTTTTCCTCTATCAATCTTTCCATTTTTTGTGGGTCTCAAAAGGTAACCACATTTTGATTTATTCATTTATCAAAACAAAATACCAACTTAATCTCATAGCTCTCAAATTCCACATTCAATACAATGTGCAAGCTCCTAGGCACTATATTAGAAATGAACACTGTAATGCATCAAACCAGCTTCTAAATTTTCAGACTCAACCGACCTTCTAGTCCAACCTCATCAGCCTCTCTAAAAGAAAATGTAATAATTCTCATGATTCATGGTGAAAACATTCAGGCAATTAGATTCCATGAAAATATAGTTTTTTAATTTTTTTAGTGACCAAGTTTCCCAGTCAATTTAGATATCCACTGATTGGATCCATACCTTCCATGAAGAACATTTATGTCATCTTTATTTGAATTTGGCCAAATGTCCAATTCAATTGCACGCACTCCTCTCTCAAGTGCTTTGATAATAGGTTCATCACTGCAATCACTGTTCAATTGATTCCCAGTTAAATAGGAATTATGACCAGTGAATATAAAATAATGAGATAGTGGGGCTGTCATATCATGGCGGATCTGCAAGAATATGGAATTATTGTCAGAAAATTCACACCGTCACAATTTAACCGTTTTATGAATATTATATCAATTAATCACTTTTTGTAATAAGATGTCATAGTAGTAAAAAAAATTACACACACACATACATATATATATATATATACATGTGTGTGTGTGTGTGTGCATATTGCAACTAGGGCATTTTTTATGTAGCATAATTGTTTCATAAACACAACTTTGATTTTACTTTATAATTAATACCACATCTCCACAAATCAAACACTTGAGAGATGAGTCTGTAGTTACAAGGTTTTAGTGCAATGTTGACCTACACAACCCCATGTCATAGATGGGTGATGCAATCGTCCAAAATCTTTCAAAAGGTACCCTCTAATTATTAACATCTATGAAAACCCTAAACATTTGACCAGGACTGCACAAAACCTGAAAACAAAAACATTATGAAATTAACATCCATAAAAAAATAGGAAATAAAAGATAATCCATGTGAAAGCATTTACCAACAACTCTTGAATGATATAAAATTCCTATACTCAATGATGTTGCCACAGTCATTTGTTTAAACTTTCAACAAGCCATGTTTTCTTAATTACTCACTTTGCCAAATCAACGCATCTTTATTCAATAGCATCATTGAAATAAATAGACACAAGTCAAATGAGAATACATTACAAGCACTTTTAGTCAATCTTCACTCTCTTACAAGTGGAGTTCAATATAAAGACAATTGTTTTTGTGGGTAAATGGTAATCTGCTGCTAATGACATTAACAGACATTTTGAACATTATGTCAACGAACCTTGAATATGCTTTTTGTCCATTCAACAGTTGAAACCTGCAATATTTTGTTCTTTGTGCTCCTTGAGTATTCCCCCATCGAAGCACAATTGATCCAAACCATTTCCCTATGGACATTTTTTATCTCATGCAAATCTCCTATAAATTGCCATTTTATATAAAATGTTCCTTGACTACTTGGTTAATTATTTCCCGCATATTAATCAAAGTTTACAAAAAATATTAAATAGCCCAAAATATGAATTCTGACTCCACCATCAATTACCTAAGGGCCCGTTTGGTTGAGGGGTGGAATTGGAATTGAACGGGAATTGGCATTTCCGAATTCCCAAAATGTTCAATTCCCTGTTTGGTTCCAAAATTAAAAATTGGAATAGGGTTATGCGAATTCTAATTTTGGGTCATTTTGAGCATTCCACAATTCCTTCTCAGACCTGGAATTGGAATTGGAATTGAAAGTATTATTTTGGGAAGGAAAATTCATTCCCATTTTTGTTTCAATAATGCATATTATATTGCTATAAGGATGTATATATATATACACACAAGTGTATATACACATATGTGTGTATAAGTGTATATATATACACAAATGTATGTATATATGTCTAGCTATGTGTATACACATATGTGTGTATATGTGTATACATGTGTATATACATACATGTATGTGTGTGTATATATATGTGTGTGTGTGTGTGTGTGTGTGATACAGGACTCGTAGAGTCCGGGCTGGACTCGCAGAGTCCCGAGCTGAGTCAGGCCCGGCGGGCGTAGGTGACTCTGGACTCGGACTCTGCCAAGCCCAAGAGAGTCCATTCGGACTCGCAGAGTCCTTGGACTCACTGGACTCGGAGAGTCCCGAGCCCAGGACTCTGCCGCGGCAGCAGCAACAATAAAGTGAAAAAAAAAACATTTTTTAATATTTTTTGCTTTTCATAAACGGTTTATATGTTATTTTTTTGACCTAAAAAGGTCATTCTATCACATGCAAACAAGGAGAGGAGAGAAAAAAGGCTTGAGAGAGGAGTATTGGGGTTTTAGGAAAAATATTGGAAAATCGATTGGCTCTCATAGATCGATTGT
>MU226296.1:431516-449901 GCA_018584345.1 Thuja plicata
ACCCGATTTGCAACAAATTTCATCACGTTGCAATCCTTGCTTCAGTCCAAGGCCGCTTTGAAACGCATGTTTGTAAGCGAGGAGTGGACCGCATCATCATATGCGAAGACCAATGCAAGGAAAGACACAGTTGATCGGGTTTTTGATGAGAGTGGCTTTTGATGAATCTCATTAGTCAAAAGTAGCAAAGGACATATCAAAGAGGGGACAAAGTGTTAAAGAATAGAACCATAATACAACCTAGTCCAAAGCAACAAGAATCTTAGTTCCTTGTTCATTCTTCCACTACCAAATCCCACTTCTAATGTCACAACATATCACTTAAGTCACAAAAGTCAAAGTCAATATCATGCAATAAACTCCTTATTCTACTGTCACAACATCACTTAATTCACAAAAGTCAAAATCAATATTATGTAATAAACTCCTTATTGTTTATTTAACTTTTATTCCAATTCAAATTTCAAAATTTTATTTGCAAATTTAAGTTTAGTATTATTAAAAAAAATTTATTGATTAAACTCAGCCTAAGGGGACTGCACCATTGTATTAAAAGCCAAAAAATTGTATACCAAACTGATAATCCATTGCTTCCTATCCCAACTACAACCCCCTTCATGGTCAACCTCTAATCATCGTTCCTACTATTGCCACCTATCACTATACCCTGCTCGTATTTACATCTATTAAAAAATTCAACAAAAAGCTTTAAGGCATTATGCCTACCATATGCATCTATAAACAAAAAACAACAAAGTCCATCTTACAACACCAGTCAAGCTTGCTTGACACCGACTGTCAAGGCACTCCCCTCCTTGCCCTGATGCTTCATGCCCATTTCCCAAGGGCAATTTGGGCCACACTTAATATGATTTGTTGTCGCCATGGGGGCCTCCCAGTCTTCCTTTGCCTTCGTTGCCTTCGTTGCCTCATCTGCCTCAAAAGCCTCGTCCATCATCCGCATTTTACCCACATTCACATCCTCCACGTTCTCCTCCTTAGTGAACGCCTTCAGCTACACCAACTCCTTCGCCAGCATCAAACCCAGAATGTTTTTGAGGAATTGCACTCCCTTCATTGTCATTAATCTAAATTTTGCCAGCTCCAACAGGAATCGTTCCACAACCCATCCATTTCGTCTCACCATATAATAGTTCCTCAACAATGGAATCCCATCCTTCGGCTCCACATTGTTGAGGACATCTTCCATCTCCCTCAATAACCTTCTCCAAATTAATTTTTCAAAAAGAATTGTTGCCATTTCCTTCGTCTCACAAGTATTAAGGATTGATACAAGGAACATGCATAAAATATCAAAGAACTTTGTATCTATGGTATGCCTTTAAGAAAATTTCCCCAATAACCATTTTGACAAGGACTACCAACCCATGGCTGGTCTTGAACACCCGCATCAACCTTAGGTCTAAATTTCAGCAAAAATGCCATCCGCCTCCTACCGCATACCAATCTCACTAGAATGTCCATCTTCCCTTGCTCATCAAATGATACTATGAAGTGGCAGCAAGCATGAGTCTTGAAATAGATGGAGGGGAAAGCCTCACACCTATGTTGCACGGACTTTTGGGGATGGGGACGGTGGGACATGTTTCCAGTACGAGTACTCTTTAGGGCCAATTTTTAGGGGACAGTAGTGGACGGCTATTAAAAAAATTGGGAAATTTTTATATAGAGAGAAATTTCAAATATGCATATCATAACATTGATAAAGCATTCATCATAGACAATTTAGAAGCTTAATACATAGCATTAGACTTGAATTTAGATTTCACATGTGTACCAATAAGCAAATTAACAAAATTCAAACACCTTCATTGTCAATATATGGCATATATATAGCAAAAATGCCCAAAAGCTTCAAGTTTCAAGCATAAAATGACATAAAATATTAAAATACAAATACTATAACTAAACTACTAAACGTTAAACATAGAAGTCCATAATAATATTTTATATATAACTGTCCATAATCAGTAGATGGTAGGTCTAAGAGTCTAAATCAAGTAGACTTGATGTCCTACCCTCCTCTTTCAACTATTGGTCACTCGTTGACTAGTTGCTCCTTCTCTTGGTGCTCTTCTCCCTTACGAATGTGAAAATGAATTTCCTTTTCTTTTTTTTGGCTAATTTATGCATAGATTGGGTTTCGATATTGTTAAATGTGGTTTGGGTGTCCTTGTGGGCTAACCGGTCTTTTTTTTTCAAATTTAAAAAATTGTCATTTTTTAAAACTGGTTGTCCAAAAATGGCCTAGGCAATAGGGGATGAGCAAAATTCCCCAACCCGTCCCGAGGACTCCTAGGAGCTCCCTGACCATCCCAAGGACTCCTAGGAGTCCTCTAGCCATCCCCGACCACTCTTAGAGCCGTTTCGGGGACCGTTTTTGAATTTCAGAGAAAAGGGTACAAGATGGGAGATGGCAAAATGATGTAACCGTGTCCCTATATCATACTGGAGACGGGAGCAGTCAAAAAACCCAAGGGATGCTTCCACGTGGAGAATAGCCTCACACACTTCTCTCGCAAAACTATTGACACCCAATTACCAACTTATAAATGCACCCCTCTAATCATTGTCCTCTCACCTCATTTTATGATTTTTGCATTGTCCTTCCATGTCATCTCCCTTTTTCTCATAGTTATTGCAGCCAACACTGCCTTGACATCATTAAGATGGTGTCATATGCACAACACCCACCGTCACCGCACTCTTAGCCAACTCATCTACAACGTTGTTTGCTTCTCTATTTACATTGCCAACTTTATATTCCTCAAAAACCTCAAGAAACTTGCCAATTGGCAAGAGCCACTTACCCAAATGCCAATTATGTGTGAATCTTTGTTTAATAGAGTTTATGTTAAGGAGTGAGTCACCCTCTAGGTGAATCTTGCTTCCGAGGACAGTGTCGAGCCATGAGAGATGCTAGAAATTCAGCCTTGTCATTTGTCCCTTTTCCCATATATTTTGATTTTGATGCCACAATTCTTCCTAGATGATCATGGAGTACGCATCCTACACCACTCTTTTGTGTTGCCCCAAGATGCCCCGTCAAAATTTGCCTTGATCCATGCCGCATCTAATTCTTTCCACCTAGTTTCCTTATTGGAATCGACAACAAGATCAGCTCATTGAGCCCCATGAGTTGGGGAATTTAGTTTAATGAATATTAAACAGTAGATAAAGTTCAATTTATTTCCCTACACCATGAAAAAAAGTGCAATATCCTAATGGAATAGGATGATACCACATTGTATGTCACACCTTTTTGCCAAAGTAGGACATTGTAATCAGCTTTTTTAATCAAATTTTCACTTACAGACACCTATAGCAAGTAAACCATTAAGAATTCGAAGATGACATGAACTAGTGATTTTTGAGATTTTGTTTGAACATTAAAAATTCATTTTTATTTTGCGAAATAATTTGAGTTTTTTTATGTAAATTTTAATAACTTGTTTATTATAGTTCACAATATTTTTAATAGTATACCCATAATTTCATTAATGCAAAAATGATTTACATAATATATACTAAGAGTTCATGAATATCAAGTACTAACCCATAAACTAGCAGACATGATTAAGTAGTCTGCAAAGAAACTAACCAGAGACCAAAAAGAAGTATACATGACTAGAGACACATGATATATATAACCATGCATATGAAGGTCATGGTTACAAAATGACCTTAATTTGAAGACAAAACAGCCTAGATATAACCTTACAACCCAAGACAGAAGACTAAACAACAAAATGTCCTATGAAGATGAAATACTAAAACTAGAGAAACATTTAAGAAATGTGTGAGGATACTTCATCCTTGCCAACTTTCTCTTTCCTTTGCCCTGGTGGAGTTGAGATGGGCCAGTTTGAAGATCTTCATTCTGGAAGGTTGTCATTGCAGTGGAAATCAACAACTGAAGGTTATCACCTTCTCCTTCTAGTCGTTGTAATCAGTTGTTGGGACCAGGGTCGACATTTCTAGGCACCGCTGGAGGAAGCACCATAGTGATTCTATGCACAAGAAGTCGATGGAGAGCAAAGAACACCTCAAAAACATGTATGGCAAATGGGTGGAGAGAGAATATCTGCAACCTGGGATAAGACCCTTTGAAAGCGCCTACAATTATCAATGTTGAGGCCATATTTGATAGCCTCAAAAACTTTAACAAAGACCGTTTGGTCATCTAGGTGGCGAACTGGAAACAAACCACCAATCCAAGCTTTATCGATATACATGTCATAATTAAGCACTGGTACTTTGAGAGAATTCCCCTCAATGAACTCCTTTCTAACATATTTCTCCACCATTTTATGAAATAGGCTCCAATCTTGGATTAAATCAAAGCTATTAGAGAGGAACATAAAGAGTACCTGCGACAAAAGTAAGCACCTAGGAGACTTGGCATCTAGGAATCTTCCCCTATGATTGTGTGAATGGAACACTCAATCTCCAACCATCAATCTTGAAAATAACTCTCATGTGAGACATAGTAACTGCACCAGAAATGGGTTTCTCCCATTGACGATTTGGAAGGTGTGATTATTAATGGGACAGTACACCATCGTTATTGCAAACTCAGATCTGAAAGCTTAATAGCACAAACAAAATACCAGTATGCAAATATGTGGAAACACAAGGAGGCAACTTATAAATTAAAGAGATTATTGTGCAAGGACGACAATCATTAATGAACATGCTCCACGAAGATGCCACACATATAAGGAAAAGGCAAAATTTGAAATGACGGCGAGAGATCTGCAGAAGATATAAATAGTATGACAAATAATGATCTCCAAGTGGCAAGAAACATGAACATCGGCAAATTAATGAAAAGACAAGGGCTACCAAAGAACTCCTGCAAAGAGGTAAGTGACGCCATCTAACAAGAGAAAGTACTTTCCAACCATAATGGCAAGACAGTAAGTAATTTGAAATCCTTCCAAAAACACAGCTCCACACATGCCAAATTGATAGTCATTTAAAAAGAATCGTCCCTGGGAATGATTTGAAATCTTATATGCTCCTTGAATAATTAATGTGAATAATGGTTGAACGACATGCTAAGCACTTGCTAAGGGTTCGGAAAGGACACTTGGAATGCAATTTAATGATCCCTAAAAGCAGCACCAAGGGAAGCTCGAATGTGGAAAATTGAAAAATCAAACCATTGGGCATGACTCTACATGTCGATAAGGTACCCACTATTGTAAGATGTGACCGTTTAGGAAAACAAAGAAAATGTCTACTCAGCTTGTCTAGTCAGCAAAACTCTATATGTGAGTCAAATTCAAACCATCTACAACACGAAACATTGTTAGAGAAATAGAAAAACTCAGCCTGAGATCAACTACATCAAGTTGAGGACGAAGGTTGAGCTTTCTAGATTTCTTCCTTAAGAGATGTATCAGGTAGGAGTCTTAGCGACTCCGAAATCCTAGGAAGATTAACAAAATCTTGATAGGATAGAGTCATTTCCCCTGATTCCATATGAACTCCAGCATTTGTCAAATGATCTCCCACCCTGTTCGCCTCTCAGAAACAATGAGAAATCTAATAACAATCAAAAAGTAACATTAATTCAGTAGAACATAACTTTATTTGTAAGGATAAAATTATAAATTTTTAAACATTAATTCCTAACACTAGTATCTAGTGCACAAATATTTTTCCATAATATTTTGTTTCATAGTTTATCTTTTATAGCTTTTTGAAGTGAGATTAATTATAATTCAAACAAAGGTTATTTCATTATCGCATAACTTTTTTTATGTTCATCCGAATTTATCTTTTTTTTGTTGAGATAAGAACATCAATACCTAGAATGCAAGTATTTTTCAAAAAATGATTATCTACTTTACTATTTTTTTCATGTGTGTGGAAGAAAGACCTTCACAATTGCTAGAAAACTTATCTTCAATAGAAAATAGAAAATAAATACAATAATCAAATTAAATATATTCAATATTATACTTGTTGGAAAGCTTACTTTGAATGCTACAATCCTGCAAATTATCTTTTCATATTCATTCCATTTGTCCGTCCAGCCCAAGGTTGGATACGGAAAATTTTGAAGAAGTTTGAGACCTATGATGGTAAGGTCACTTTTAGGGTCTTCATTCAAAAGACCTTCAAACGAAGATACCTTCATTCAAAGGTATTCAAACACCTTTGTTCAAACATAGGCCATTTCCATTTTAAAAATTAAAAAAACCTTCAAACAAAGGCGTTCAACTTTTCGCCTCCATTCAAGTTCAAACATGTGATGTCCCAAGTTTGGGACTCGCTATTGTGGATTTACCCAATATTTTATATTATTTGATTCACATAATTATCAACACAAAATCACATATTACACAAATTTCTTGGGGTTAAATGTATACCTTTGAATTACTAGATTATGAAATAAATCTGTCATAAAATCGTTGAAAAACTTTTTGAAAATATTATGAGATAATTATTAAGTCCACCATGAAACCTTCAAATTGTTTAAGATTTTTAAATAAACTATGAAATGCAAATTTGAATTATTACTCCCACAATTGGCAGTGCGAGGAAGGTAATGAATATAAATATTTGTACTCCCACAATTGGCAATGCAAGAAAGGTGATGAATATAAATATCTGTTGTAACCCTTGCCCAAATTGGAAGTGCAAACTTAGACCGAATGCACTTATCCTTTTAGGGTCAATGGTTATACCCTCTTTGGAAACAATATGTCCTAGAAGTCTACCTTCATGGACAGCAAAGATGCACTTCTTTGGGTTCAATGAGTCTTCAAATTCCCTGCATCTCTCAAAGATCTGCCTCAAAGGAACCAGGTGCTCATTAGTATTCTTTGAAAAAACAGTAATGTCATTTAGATAAACAAGGACAAACTTATACATTAGGCCAGCAAATGCCATCTCCATAGCTTAGAAGGTTGCACCAGCATTAGACAACCCAAAAGGCATCTTTCTGTATGCCATGGTGCCCCACTTAGTTGTAAAGGTTGTCTTATACTGGTCCTCCTCTTTTACCAAGATCTGATTATATCCAAAAAAGTCATCTAGCAATGAAAATCTGTCAGATCCTGATACCAATTGAAGTATTTGTTCCATGGAGGGTAGTGGATGGTTGTCTTTAAGTGAGGCCCGGTTAAGATCCCTGAAATCTACACATACCCGGATCTCACCATTCTTCTTCCTGACAGGCACCAAGTTAGAAACCCAGGAAGTATGCTTAATAGGGAATATAATGTTAGCCTCAATCATCTTCCTTAGTTCTGCTTTCAATAGTACCTCTAACTTGGGGTTAATAGGTCTTTGTTTTTGTCTCACAAGCTTAGCATTGGGTTCAAGCTCAATAGTGTGTGGAGCTAAATGAGGGTCAAACCCTTTCAAGTCATAGTACTCCCATGCAAACACATCACTAAATTCCTAGAATTATGAGACAAAAGCTTGTTGCTAAGGTTGAGTACATACCTTTCCAAGTTTTAGGAACTTATCCCGGAGTATCTCAACGGGTTGATAGTGCTCCTCCTTCACAGTAATGCTTGCCTTATCCCCTCTAAGCTGGTCATCAGAGTTAAAGATAGACTCAAGGGTGACTAGTCCCTTGCGTAACTTGTTAGTTTTCAATTGTAACATCTGATCATTGTAATAATGGGCATACTTACTCTGATTAACATTAGAGAATTCAGCTTCTACCATCAAAAAGTTTAAGATTTGTTCATCATTTTCCAAGATCTGGTAGCTTGCCTGAATATCTGGGACTGAAGGCCTCACAAGGATCTTTACATACCGCTGCATTCCAGTGTTCTTGACTTCCTTAGGAATGTCATATTCAGCTCCCATAGCAGCCAACTTGTCTGCTTGCTTGTTCTGGGTCCTTGTTTCAGAGGTTAAGTTAAAGGCATCAAAGCCTTCAATTAGATCCCAGACCCTGTGCTTGTACATTTTGAGCACATCATTCTTGGTGAGGTTGATATTACGAATTTGATTAACTATCAGCTCGCTGTCACCAAAGACTTGTATACATTTGATGCCCTTCTTTTTGGCCCACTCTAAGCCATGAATCAGAGCTTCATACTCTGTTGTGTTATTAGTGCAGCTAAAGGAAAAGCGTACAGCAGAATCATACCTTTGCCTTTCTGGTGAAATTAGTACAGCCCCTCCTCCGGCACCGATCTTGCTTCTGGCACCATCAAAGAACAACTGCCATAGATCATTCTGTTGTTGTTCTGGATCCTTATCCTCCTTCATCAAGTTTGGGATAACAGAATTCTGCTCATGGATAATATACATCCCAGACACCTCCATGTTCCTAAAGGGATCATCCTCTGGGTTCTCCTCTACCCACTCATCCAAGGCAATGGCTGGGATATTCTCAGTAGTGGTATGTGGTTCTGAGACAACAAGCTCTTGTTCATGGAATGTTAGGTTAACATTGATGGGGCTAGGTGTATAGGGCTCCACATGATCTTTTGCAAAGGTTTCTGATTTGATTCTGACCTTTGTACCATACCTGGTTCTGAAATACAGGTGAGACCAATCTGAAGAAAATATATCCACCCAACTTGGCAGTAAAGTCTTTGTTAAGGCAAATGGCAATGTAGGGTGGTAGGTCAATAACATAGACATCTTGAGGGATTGAGAAGTTAGGACACTCGGGCAATGTGAGACTTAGATCCTTGATGACTCCAACTGTACTGACTGATGATCCATCTAATTGGACAACAGGCCTATCTAGAGGCTCATAGGATAACCCTAAGGTGTCAGCTAACTGCTTAGGTATAACTGAGTTGCTTGCTCCTGAATCAATCATACAGTTATGCACTAGAAATTTTCCAATAACAAGAGTGACATAGAAAGCAGGAGGCTTGACCTGTGGAGTCTGTTGATTATTCGTGGGCTACAAGCTAGCTTTTACACTTTGCTAATCTTTCTGAGGCACATCAACAATCAAAACCCTAGGTTGCTCTTAAACATCATTTTCAGTCAATGAAATCTTAGACAAAGCATCAAGCATTAATTCCTTTTGCCTAGGGATGGCTAAAGTATCTAGCATGGGTACACTTATAGAATTTTTCTTCATCTGTTCTACAATATTGAAGGAACCCAAGCTTACCTTTCGCTGTCCTTTTCCTGTAGCAACCTCTGGTTGTGTTGGCGCGGGTTGTGCCACTGTCTTCACAAGCTCCTTAGCTGGTATAGGTTGTCCCCGAGGCAAAATTTGGACAGCCTTAGACTGTGAAACCACAACTGGGGCCTGATGATCTGTAGAAACTGGTTGCTCTGCATCCATGGCCTTCTTCTTAGACCTTGTGCTAGCTGAAACCGGGACATAGTTCCGATTGTCATTGTGGGGAAAGTTAACCCCACAGAACTCCTCGCTCTGTCAATTCATGAGAGCCACATCAGGTGCATTGTGTTCACTTGGGTCCGCTGGTTGATTTTGTTGAATCTAAGGTTCTTGTGGCACCTCCTGTGGAGCCATAACATTGTTCTGCACCATAAGGGTTTGGCCAAATCTATTGGGACAAACTCCTTGAATGTGTTGTTGGTTGCATGGACAACCCCATTCATAATCTTGCGTCATATTGTTCTGTGGTACTGGAACAAGCTCCCTAGAGGTACTATGAATGTTAGGGTTGTAGGGTTGGCTAGCTCTTTGATTATAGTTCCTTGCTTGGCCTTGCTGACCTGACTGATAAGGGGATCCATTTTGCTAGTATTGAGCCTGATAAGGGGCTTAATAAGGTTGTTGGTAAGGCTGAAACTGCTGCCTCTTGAGACTAACAAGCTCATTCGTAAAGTTTTGCAAGGTCTTTTTAATCTCCTTCAGCTCTTGGGACTGCTCTATAGCTGTACTAGTAGCTTGTTGGGAAAGAGCTGCAGTAGGGGGAATAGATGCCAAGGCTGGGATTGCTTCCGGAACAGGCTGTAACTATGGGAATATGGGCATTGGAGGCCTTGGGGCAGTTTTTCCAGCTTGGATGAGACTATTCTCAGCTCTTATGGCAATATCAAAGGCTGTCGGCAAGTTGTTTCCTCCCCTTGTCTGGATTGTCACAGAAATGTTACTGTTAAGTCCCCTCAAGTAATACAGAAAAGCATGTTGGTTTGAAGGCCTAACTGCTACTGGGATTCTGTTCCATGTCCTTTGGAACCTGAAATTGAAATCCATCATATGCTCATGAGGTGCCCTCTTTATGGTAGTCAAATGCTCTACCAAAGAAAGGTGGTCAGATTTATCTTCAAACTGGGAGTCAAGGCAACACCTAGATCATCCCAAGTTGCTATAGAATTAACTGCTAAACCCCTGAACCATTGCAAAGCTTTTCCCTTATGCGATGTTGCTAACAACCTTACAGCCACATCATCATGGGTTATGTGATAAAAACCACAAAGGGATGCAACATATCTTGTGTTCAATGGTCGAGGTTTCATCCTCTCAGGTAAAAATGGGCAAGCTTTTAGGAGCTCCGATGGGTATTTTATTATGTTGTGCAAATTCAGAGGGCTACCCTGGTTAAAAGCCACAAAAGGTTGGTTTCTGGCCATAGGTGGATTTGGGAGAACTTGAATTGCTAGGGGCACTTGAGATAATATAGGGGGTGGTAAAGGACCACCTGCAGGGATATGACTGGAAATAGTAGGTAGAGATGCACTAGGCTGGGACTAAGTATGCTTGGCTGCCCTGTCCCTCTTCTTAGATGGGGGTAGCTGTATATATTCAAAAGGATGCCTGCTCTGCCTAGTTGGTATCCCGTTCATGTGCTAGAAAGACCGATCTGCATAAAACAAGATTATAGCCGCCAGGCATGATATCCCATAATTCATAACAAAGACATAGCTACTGCTCATACCAAACAGTAACTCATATGCAACTTCTCTCAGAATACTGGCTCAAAAGAGTTCGTCCCACTAGGCGTGCCAAAAATTGTTGTCACTGAGGATTGCACCCAAAGGCTAAGTATGAAACCTAGCTATCATGTGAAACATGGGACTACTTTCAGGTTGTGGGTGACCTATGGTGAAAGTAGACCTCCGGGTTAAGGGTCAGTTTCCCTTGAATCACCTTAAAACTGAACTAAACTTTTGGAGGAAAAGGGAAGAGAATGCATTAACTTGAAATAACTGGAAATGAAACTGAGGTGATTCACCAAACTTAAAAGATCCACAAATTGCAAATATACTCACAATATGACTAGAGCATAACTCAGGATTTCACAACTTTACCCTACTTATAGTATTGCTTTTAAGAATAACAAGGTGCAAATTGTAAATGAGAAGGGAAAATGAGTTCCACAACCCAAAATACTTATAAGTGCACACAAATTAAGACTTTAGGCAACAATATGTGTTTCCAGAACCTTTAGATAAGCAGAAATATCAAGTAAAGGATTAAACTAATCAGAATAACTTTGACATAATACTCACTAAACAACTCAGAAATCGATAGGAAAAGGACTATTGTCCTACATTTAACCAAAAAGGAGCCAAAGGGCAATCTGCTTCTCAAAGAGCTACAAACAAACGTATCTCAGACAAAGATAGGATGCAAGAACTGCCTCAATCACAAAATGTGAAAGGTATAAATAGATGAGAACCCAAAAATCTGCATTTCCAAGGAATCTGGAATTCGATGACTTCCTCCACC
Organism: Thuja plicata; assembly: GCA_018584345.1. NCBI lineage: Eukaryota > Viridiplantae > Streptophyta > Pinopsida > Cupressales > Cupressaceae > Thuja > Thuja plicata. The sequence continues at coordinate 443,179 of MU226296.1, forward strand.
AAATCCTGAACTCAGAAAGGTAAGAATCTCTGACAAATTTGCATTCAAGTTCATAAGATATGCTGCTCATATCTGGATGTCAAGTGCCCCGGATTTATAGGTGGTGATATGAGGAGAACTTTAGATTACTTTAGATATTATGCCTTAAAAGGCCTTCTTTCCCAATCACACCAAATCTCCCTCTAATCATGCTTGGTAGGTAATATTTGACAAAATGATTTATAAAACATCACTTGTCAAATATTTTACATAAATAAATGCATGATTTACATTTTAAACATATTCCATTTTCAAAAACCATGACCCACAAATAAATACATTATCAAATTACAATCACACCTAGAACTTGGGGTCATATGTTTTTACATTTTTTAAATCTTGCCTTTATAACTTTCTTGAATATATTTTCAATTAAAAGTTTCCATTTTCCTTTTAATTCTCTTTACTTAGGCAAAAATTAAATCCCTTGGCGTACCCCACCTTAGCATATGTTATGAGAACATTTTAAAATATTCCCCACTTTTAACCTATGTTTTAAAACATGTTCAACTCGGCCTCTTACTCTTTCTCATGCTATTTTCACTACTTTTGCATTGGGGAGAAACTCGAGCTTTACTACACTCCATTTGGGAAGATGTCGCGGCTTTTGGGGAATGTTTCCACTTGCTTGAGCTTTGCTTGAACATGGAGCTTGAAAATGGTAAGTCCGGTTTCATAAAACAGCGAGGTAGGTGATCATCCTTGTCATTCTGTTGTTTTGATCAAGCCTGTGCTTTCTAGGGCATCATTACTCTCTTTTTCTGAATTTCCCATTTGTGAATGCATCATTGTGCTCACTGCATCTTCTTTAGATCATGCTGAAGTTATAACACTTTCTCCACATGTTGTAACATTGTTTGGAAGCTTGTTGTTTTACCTATGAGGTCGTGGGTATTTGCATCTTTATATTGAAATCGTGGCATCTTAGGGCATCATTGATGTTTGTTTGTCCTTATTGCTGTTTATTGCTCCATAGGATGTGGCGTAACCATACTGTATTTATGATTTCATTGTTGTTGTTAAGGTTGCAGAAGTTGGGGCATCATGGCACGGCTTCCTTTGGGCTCTCTCTGTATGAGGTCGTGACATGCTGCTTTTTCTTACTCTTTGGGAGTCCACGGCTAGGGCATCACCAATTTTACTTCTTCATTACTGGATCAAGGCCATGGCTTTCACATTTGTATCTTTGATCTGCTATTTGTTGTTGTTTGTGGATCCATTGGAGTAGATGGAAGTTGTTATCATTCTTGCTGTTTTGATCCGTGATCATTGTCGTGGCATGCTACATTTGCTCTTTGTTCATCTGAATCCATTGACTAGGAAGTATTATAGCATGTTGTTCTTAATGAGATGAATTGCTGTTTGAAAGTTAGACATGCAGATTTTGAGAGGTGCATGCATGCTGTTTTGACTCCATTGGGATTTCATGGGCATTATTGTTGTTATCTTGTCTGAGATTCATTGCTGGTTCCTTTTCTTGTAGAGATACACATGAAATGTATCAACAACTCATATGCTTGTTGTTTGACTCCATATACATATGTCGTTCCACCCTTTTCTGTGGTTGATTGTTGCTCATATTCATTGCTGAGATACATATACAATGTTGTGTTTGATTTTGCAGAATGTATCATATGCAAAATACATTATATTTGTTGTTGATATATCCATCATGCTTTGATTTATGCTGAGATGAAATGCATCATACATTATGTTGTTTCATTTATGTTGGATACATATGCAGATTCATCTCCTTTTAAACTGTCATATAACATAGTTATAGCCACACAGTTTGTACTTACTGGGATATATGCTGCTCCATTATCTTTGCATCAACTATTTGGGCATTGGGGCTTTTGAAAATGTGATCTTCATGTTGTACATTCATTTGATATGTTGCTCCATTGTTGATGCATGCAAGAATATGTTAATATATATGCCTTTTAAGTAAAACTTATTGTTGTTGTGGATCCAAAATGTGTTTGGAGTTGTCCCACATAATGGATGAATAGACCTCCTTGTTGTGACTGCTCCACTGCATCCTCTTTTGCATACTCATTCAATTTTGCTGCTTTAATGGATGTCATTGTTGCGTCATGATTTGTATATACATCTCCTTTGGCATGTTCCACTGTCCATGTTGTCTTGCATTGTTTACACCATATGAATGTCGCTCTGGTTCTGTTAATGAAGTGGCATTGCTATCTGTACTGTGCTCCACCATGCATGAATGTTGTCTAAACTTGTTATGTAACATTATTGCAGCAACACAGAATGAACTTACCATTGCTGCTACTTGTAATCTTGCATCATGCACATGTGTTGTTGTTGTTTTGTGTGGGATATGTGCTGCTCCATTATTGTTGCACTGTTATGGCTTTGGCTCCTTCATGCACCATTATAGCTTTCTTGAATGATGCATACCATTCTGTCTTCTTGTATCTTGAGCGCTCCATGGTTACTCTTGCTTAATTGAGTATTCCCTTTTCTGGATCAGTGCTCCTCCTTGGGGCTGTGGGGAAAATCAAAAACTTTGTTTTGATGGAGCTTCTGATAACCCTCACAGCTTCAATGTGGGGTACTATGAGGGCTTGGCACTTTGATCAAGAATGTTCTTGTCCTGCCATTTGGGTTTTGTCAAGAGGCTCTTTGAGGGCCCCCTGACAGTGCCCACATTGCAGAGCAACACCATCCTTTGTACTTCTGGGAAATACAATACCTTCACAGGTGTTTTTGCTCAGGCATAGTTGTCCTTCAAAGGTGGCCTGTGATGGCTGCCTATGAAGGCTGCTTGTGCCTGAGCAAGGGCATTTATTGCAATTTTAATGCAATGTCACAGCTTCTTCTGTACCTGCACATGGAACAAACAGGTTAAGTAAAACATGGTACTTCTCCCTTTTCTGCATCATTTGAGTCTTCATCTACCTTGAGCTTGGATCATCTTTTGATAGCTCGTGATTATGTGTGGGCATGTATGATTGTAGATGTAGATAGGTGGTTGGGTATTCAGTTATTGCTTAGATTTTTAAAGATCTAACCCATCTTCATTATTGCAGGTACTGGAGCAGCTCTGGAATTGGAATGGCCTCAACATTCTTCCTCTCAACAAGCAATAACTTGTATCCCTCTATCTATTTATGTCTCAGTTATGCATGTATACATGTAGTCATAAGATATTTAGGGTTGGCTATGCTCACGGCCTATGTGAGCTCTTCTGATTTGCTTTACTCTCTTTACTGCACATGTATACCATCCATGCTTATATATGATCAAGTATATGCCATTTCCTTTACTCTATTGGATAGTTTACTTTACTTCCTTTTCTACACTTTTAGTTTAGCTCAAAATGAACTCAAATCTAATCCAGATCACTAATAATGTGCAAACTAGGGTATTTTAGCAATTCACCTAGTAAATAAGCTAACAATACCAACCAATTCAATGAACATGAGAATTGTGTAACACGTTCACCACTTAGTGTGTTGGTTAAGTGGTAATGTTGTTGTTGTACCCACCAAGGTTCAACCCCTGTTGGGCCATGGTAATCGCAAGCTTGTACCTTCGTTCATCAAATGCGCTTGCGGGTTTGAGCCTTGGCTTTGATAATTGGGGATGAGGTCCCTCGTATGTGAACTCAATGGTTCATAGCTCTAGGTCAAAAGTGTTTCACGTGGGGTTGGAGGGTGTGTTGTGCTAATGTCACTAATCATGTTAAAAAGTTTGCCAGTGAGATCAAGTTAATGTCACGAGAAATAAAAACAGAACCGTTTTATTCTTCTTGATATTTTGCCAAATACATAAATTCCATTTCTAGTGCATGGAAAAAAAATTCATTTTCAATGTCTTTTTTCTTCCTACTAACATTTCAAAGTCAACTTTCCAAAAAATGGCAGCTTTCATATAATGTCAAATGTTGTCTAATTCTTTTATCATTTTCAAAAAACAAATTATACCCTTTTGGAGAGGATCCTCTCTAGTACAACATATATTTGTCTAAGTTGCCGATTCGGGTGCAGATGTGTGATGTTTTTTTGGGTGGATTTTGGATGCGTATATATATATATATATATATATACAAAAAAAATGTAGAAGAATATATAACATATCATAAATTAACAATTTAGCTACGATCATCTAGGTAAATTATCTTAAATTAAAATATGTTATCATTTAGAATAATTTATATAGTATGATTATAAATCAATAAATTAATTAACTAGCTAAATTTATAAATATATTAAATAATTATATATCAATAAATTACTATATAGCTACGATCAATATAAAGATATTAGAGTAGGAGGTTATAAATTTGGAGTCGAGCAGCTCGGATTTATCCGTGTTCATAAACTGAGACAGCAATTTTTCCATGCTATCATACAGATTGGAGACGGAGCCAATTTTCCTATTGGATTCGGATTCATACATTAATTTAAGGATAGCACCAATGGGCATAGAAAGAAAACTGAACAGAAAATCAACAAACTCTTTACAGCCTCAGCATATACAATTCGTTGAGTTTTAGTATTTATCAGGAAACGTACATTCATTGCTTCAGAGCTATTGTCCACCATTTCAAGTAGGAAGGAAACAAAACTATAAAAACCCAACTGAGAAACACTTGGCCTAGATGGACTGCAAGTGAGAAATCTATGACGTAGAGCTCGTATCTTCAATAGTTATAGCAATCTCACGGTGAGAGAATAGCTTTAAAGGCGGTAATGAATGCATTTGTTTGGTGTCCAAATGATATGTTGTTAACTCCCTGGAAGCACACGCATCCATAGGGCTTCGAAGCGCATCCGCTTCCGCATCAGCTTCCGGACGTATCCACATCCGCCTCCAGCCCCTACACTAGCGTATCGGTAACTTAGATATTTGTCAAAAAAATTGGATATGCCTTAATTTTTTTAATCCTAATCGGCATCATGTATGATTATAAAAATGTATATGCAATATTTTTAAAAAATATATATTAAAACTAATCAAAAATTCAAAAAAAAATTGGATTCTAGAGTCCAAGCTCTACAAAAGAGTATTCTCATATTTTCATGAAAGTTTCTCTACTCAAAGAAATTCAGGGTTAAAGTTGAAGTTTTTCGAATTTACCCCAAAAGAGGGTTAAGCTACTACATGATAGCTATATAGTTTCAAATGAAAGGGTTTTGCCCAAAATAGTTTCAGGCAAAACCCTTTCACCCAAAACATTGCATGATGATTCAAATTTCCCAAAGGAGATTTTTCATTTTATGGTTTCACGCAAATGTTTTCCCCAAAACTCTAGTGCAAATGTTTTTATCTTAAAACTTTTCCAATAGAAACTATTTAGTTGACTGAAAGTGTCACACAAGTTTGTGTTTTTACCTTGATGCAATATATCAAATAGCAACAACCAATCATAAAGAAATCATTACCATGCTTCAATGGCAAGGATTTAAATGGCAAATGGTATCTAGCTATTACAACGCTACTTATATGCAAATCATAGCCACAAACTTGATATATTTATACCCAAAAAGAATGCAAAATTACTCTAGTAGTCACAATGTCCCGTCAACACTAGTGTAAGTTTAATATAAGTCTAAGACATTTAGCCCAATAGTGACTCCCCATATGAAATCGTTTCAAGGAATTGTCAACTTCTATCCTCCAATTCTAGATGTAGAGGATTTTCATCCTCAAGTTGGTTGAATTGAAGTTTAATGATCCAACAAGGAGTACAAATCAAGAATAGAATGGTTGATCAATGATGCCTCGTCCCTACTTGGCCTCTTAAATAGAGCTTTCATCCAAAAGACGTACCTCTTCAAATGCCTCTTGATTGATTATAATATTATTTATTTTATTATAAATTAATATAATATTATTTAATCCTTCTATTTTACTTTATTTTATGATTGATTTTTATTTATTTTATTATATAGTTTGATTGTACTAATTGTGCTAAAGAATACAAGTATTGCACCAAAATTCTACACCCAATCCACCATGCTAACAAGCCATAGACATGGTTCTTACAAAGAAAACAAAGCATTTGGATTTAAGTTCGAAGAGGAGTCATTACAAAAAGGTTGTGTCCAACTAATACCAACGAGGTGGTGGTTGAAATTACATTTTGAGGTGAGAATTGCACTAAATGGGTTGTATTAATCACACACAAGTATCTTTAGTATAAGTTATTTTTCTTGGGAATCATTGAATTAGGTATCGTTATTGGATGCGTGATTGGAAAGTGTAAGGAAGGCATTTTGTGAGAGCATAATAGTGGAATTTAATAGATAGATATTTTTTCCAAAAACATAGCACAAATTATAGCCTAAGCTATGCAATTGTAGCAATCAATTGCAATAGGATTATGTTGTGCAACATCTACTAGATTGACTAGTGTACTCATCATTTGTTAAATCATTAATAGCATTTAAAAGGTTATCTTGATGCTCTCTGCTTCAAATAAAACTTCATCACCGGGCACAAACATTATATTTCTTAAATTGTGCATCTTGATATGATTGACTTTATAATAATGCAATGTGAAAATGTTGTAGATACATGAATAAGATGGGACCATGTTTGGGAGAATTTGTAAATGGGGGCAAATAATGATATAAGGGAATGAGCCCAACTTTGCAAACGATTGAGTTATTTATTGTTGATGTTTTGTAGTTATGAGACTATATATATATA
>MU226296.1:466528-485748 GCA_018584345.1 Thuja plicata
AAGACCACCCTACCTTCAAAATCTCATCCCACACACTCTCCTCAACATCCATGCATTGAGTTGCCTCATTCCAAGCGAAACCGCTTGTATTTCTCAACTCTCTCATCACTCTATATGCAAGCTTCCACAGCTTGTTTTTAAAATTGTCCTTTGTTAGAGTGAGGTGCATGTCCGCGTTGAACCACCTCTCAATGGAGGTCCATGCTTCTTTTTTGAATCCCCCATCTCCTTTTCTTCCAAGTTGGACTTGCTCAATGACCAAGTCTAAAAACTTGTGTTACATCTCTTTGGTCCATTGTACCTTCTTCGAGGAAGAAGATAAGTGGCTCACGTTACCAGTTTCTTCCATGCTCATCATGACTTCTGTGTATGCCATGGTTTAGATAAACTGTTCACAATGTACAAAGGCTTGTTAATGGTGTAAGCATATTGTTGTTAATGGTTTAAACATAGACATGGAACATATTTATATACAAATCCATAAAAGTACAACTATTATATACAAGTCAAATACTTCCAGATACAAACAAAAGAAAAAGGAAACCATCATGTATATCAAAGTATCTGCATATATCATTTTACCCAAAAAAAACACATTGACCAATAAAAGTACAACTATTATGTACAAGTCCAATACTTCCAGCTACGAACAAAAGAAAAAGAAAACCATCATGTATATCAAAGTATTTGCATACATAATTTTACTCAAATAAAACACATTGATCCATAAATGTACAACTATTCTCTGGATCTATAGTCTTCCCACATTGTACTTGCTATATCATCTCAAAACTATGTTCACTGGTCTCTATCATGCTGAGACAACCCATATGTCTCAAGCATGGGTACATCTATCCCATTACGATCATCTTCCTCTTCGGTACCAATTTCTGATGGAACATCGTCCTCTATTGTAATGAAGTTGTGTAGTATGCAACATGATAATACAATATGGGTTTGTGTCATGATAGAATAAGATGTGGCATGCCTAAGGATTGGAAAATTCTTCTTGAGAATACCATATGTACACTCTATTGCATTTCTAAGAGAGGAGCGTTGGTGGTTGAACAACTCTTGTGGAGAGTTTATTGGATTTTCTCTTGAAAACTCCTTCAGTTGGTAACGTGTACACCGATAAGGATCAAGAAATCCAGGTGCATTGGGATATCTAGCATCCACTAGAAAATATTTTCCTACATAAATAAAGTAGATTTTTAAAACTTGAAACATTGATTGTACCCTCGAGTATGTTAAACTATTGTTTGGCTTACCGGGGGGGACAACAAGTGGATCTTCTCTTGACAGAGTTGAAGCTAGAACATGACTATGCATAGCAGACCCTTCCCAACCAGTAAGGCAGTACTGAAACTTATAATCAAAGGAACACACACCCATAATATTTTGCGACAAGTTGCCTTTTCTATCACGATATTTACCTTGCATGTTGACATCGACGGTGACTGGTATATGGGTTCCATCGATAGCTCCAACACAATCCTACAATATATGATACAATCATCAGTTGTACGGTCAACCAATAATATGATAAGGATATAAATCCATACAATAAATTTGTAACAACACAAGAATTACCTTGAAGAACGGATAGAAACAATCCTTCCCACTAGTTTCAGGAGGAGTGTTTGGACTAGGTGCTATAAACTAATCCTCATGGAGTGTTAAGATATACCTCAACACCTTGTAGAAGTATCAATTGACTTTCTCTCCTGAGTGCCCAAATTCGTGGGCAATCTTGTGGTTCCTCAGATTGTGGCTAAGGGTGTGGAGAAACATCACAAGTTGTTCTTCTAACTTCAAGTGTATTGTATCTGTCAAGCTTCCTTTCAGCCTTACGATACTAGCTAGATGAAAGAAGGCTCCCCTACTCATGTGAATCTGATCATGACAATCCACGTCATTAGAATGAATAACCATTCTATAAAAATAATTTCCTTTTCTAATTCGTTTACCCACTCGTGTACTGCCTTCTCGGGTGAACACTACTTTGGATACGACAAGAAAAGAAAGAAGAGCTGTGAGAAGACCAGTGTATGTGGTCTCCACAGCTACGCATCCTAGAACGTCAATATTCTTAGTAGGATCCATCAATGGCCTGAAATGTGGACAAACACAAATATGGCTTGTTAATGGTGTAAGCATATACATAATGGCATTTGAATATGACTAAAATTTGACTATTAACATGGTGCACTTGTTTATCCTATAATATAGGATGTTGTGTGATGAATGTGTTGTAGCCCTGAATGTGAAGCTGATATAGTGGAAGAATTAATAGAAATTTAGGGACAAACAAGAATTACAACTTAATTCAAATGTTATTTATCTTTCATTATTTACAATATTCTAATCAGATTATCCTCTCATTACTGCTAACTACTTATTCAAAGCTGAACTCCAAATACCTTTTAAGATATTGGAAACCTATTGCTAGCACTTATAAAATTTTCAACTAAATCTTTGAATCTTGGTAATGGAAAAGGTTGTAGGATTACACTCCGACAAAAAATCTTCTCAGCATGAGACTGGTTCATTGATTCCATTTCATAAATGCAAGATGTCCCAATCCTTGAGGACTTCCTTGTCTCGTATGGTAACAATCTTATTTTAACCATTCCTTCTATGGCTTCAATCCACGAACAAAAAACTCTTATGTGAGTTGACCAGCAATACTTACATCTTCAAAAATGCATCCTCAACTTTGACAACAGCTTAGTCTTCTACAAATTTATTTTTATTTTTATAGCTACTACTACTGCAGTTTGTTTACATAATGCACAATTTGATTCCTTAAGCATCAAATTTATCCTAATCTCTAGGACCTTATGTAGATTTTATTGATTGATAAAAATGAGTTACATTTATGCTAATAATATCAACTGTGAACTATAACCGAACTCTGAGAATTGGGACAAAGCTAACTCTCTAACTTAATAGTTATTGCATATCATAGCCATACTACATGTTAAAGCCATAGTCCAAGGAAATCATTGTCTATAGATTTTGTTTGAGACCTCAAAGATGTACTACTGCAAAAATATATGACACTACTTTTCATTGAAGGAAGATTATTATAGAATTTTAAAAGCCCGTGTAGATGTAATTTGGAGAAGAGAAGCCACTACAAGGAAGATGTAGGCCACGAAAACCATTCATTAGTCATCATCCAAAGGAGAAGGAATTGAATTTTTGCGTAGTATTATGATTAAAGAGAAGTTGCAGTCATTAGTTTTTTTAATGAAAAAAGAGGTGTTCAAAATAAAGAGGAAATCTACTCCATAAATAGGGAGGTCGATGAGATTTGGAGATTGTGAAATTTTCAGCTGTAGCTGCACATATCTAGTTGGAAAAAATAAAAATAAAAACAGAGTTTGCAGAAAGATACCTTGACAGTGAAGATGCTAAAGAAATTAACATTAAGTTCTACTTAGTTAGGCATATGCATGCGGATAAATTTAGGGATCAGATTGAAGGTTGTCCTTCATTTATGGAGAAAATGAAGGATCAGACTGAAAGCAAGAAAGATGAACTGTAACTCACTGATCAACAATTAAAGTAGAATGTTTTGTTATAATTAACGAATACTAACAACCTTTTTAAAGTCCAATTAAGGAAAAAAACCTAATGAATATGTATGTAAAAGTAGGAGCAGCAGAAAAAATTCATCAATATACTTTATGAGACCAGAATGTAACACCAACTTTACAATGCATGTTTCTTCGAATGAGTTAATTCATAGACCTTTCAAACAAGCAAACCATGTTGAGAAGAGTTTTTAATGGCTGCTCCAAGTTTTAATTTTCTATGGAATAGAAAGCGAGGATTCATCTCCAATAAGTTATTCCAATTCTTACAACAACATGGGGAATCAGAGTTATTAACTACATAGAAGAGGTAGATGTGTTATCTAGTAAAGCACAATGGAAAGATGTTAGCAAAATGCTAATTGAAGAAGAAAAAAATGAGAGATAAGGACAATATTATTAGAAAGAAGCATCTATATTAATAATAAATCTGATGAAATCATATGGGATCCTTCCAAGGATGACAACTACATTGTTAAGATGGTGTATAAGGATATACATAGCATTCAAGATCAAAGGCCAGTTCAAATAGGTTATTGATGCCACTCTTATTAGTGGAATTTATCGTAAGTTGTCATTGATATTATATAAAATAAAAATTATGCATTGTTTATTGAATTAATTTTCAGTAGTGTGTTGTTGCTGCGAATTCAGGTTGTCTGATAAGGTTCCCCAATTTATGATCTGCATCACATTCTCATACCGTAAAATGAAAAATGAAAGCATGTAGAAAGTCTTTTACACCCAACAAAGCTATTCACGCCCATGTCAAATAGAGGAAGGTTTGATGGAAACCCTTGGAGGAATTTAATTCCCTTTAGTCATATTTCCCATCTACATTGTCTATTCATGGTTTGTATTGGGCAATGTATATTGTTACTTTTGGTGCAGGGACTCCACTTTCATCTACACTGATGGGCTCCATTCTTCCTTTACTCAGAATCTTGATGACAATGGCTAGAGATGGATTGCTACTTCCATTTTTTCCAGGTCAATAGAACTACTTTTTCATTAATAATACATTATTAACAAGATGTGCTATCTTAATTCATTATTTTCAATTGACAGGCATGGTTAGTTTTCGTACACTTCTAGGTTTCATTTCTATAGAAATTTATATTCTTATGGTAAGATATATTCCATCAAATGGACTGTACCTATTTTAGCTTTACTTTAGGAATCAACAAAATCGAAGTTCTCAAGGAAGTTATACTTATAATACAATATTTTGAGTCTATCTAGATTCCATAAAGCATATAGTTCTGGATCCAAGGTTAAGTTCTAGATTCCACAAAGCATAAGTTTTAGTTCTAGATATAAGTTGAGAAATTTATATATAAGACTAAATTAGTATGTCAAGAACCTCCAAATTCTAGAGAGAATTTTCTAAATCCTCACAAAAGAGATTATTTCCCTTTCTAATCCTTTTGATTATGGTGGTCATAAATTCTTTTATTAGATCTACATTAAGCGAAAGAGTATGAATCTTTTGCTAAGACATATAAAGTTAGTGATGAATGTTTTCATCGTTCATTAGAAATATTGGAACTCTTAATTGTAAGGTGGCAATGTCATCTCATAGTAAGGTTATGAACTTTGTGAGTTACTACATCAACTAGATTAATTTTTTAAATGTCAATGTGTTGACAGTGAAGAAAGTACAAATGGGGTAGAAATATATAGGCATTTCTCAAGAGGAAATCGATGAATAAAGGCATGTGAAGTTGTAATGACTTTGCAAGGATAGATAGTGGATGTCCAAATATACGAAAAGCAAAGTTATCTTGCATATACTAGATAAACAATCAAAATAGTTAATAAGGAGTTAAGTTAGAAGGTTTACACTTATTAATGGTTGGAGCAATCATACAAATGTATTTCTTACTTATGAGATAAGACTTGGTGAAGATGTTCAATCTATCTCTACTATTGAGTTCTTACAACATGCTCAATAGTTAGACCATTTCTTGTAATTGTTCCCTTGACAACAATAACAAATCGGGCAAAAGAACTCCAGAAATGGTTCCAAACATTGACACGAGATTATTGGCAACCATGCAAATAAAGAGATTTTGTCAATAGTATAAATTTTGTTCCAATAAGAAGCCTAGATCAAGTAATTAGTTTAATGTATTATCGATCACAATAATCAAAATAGCCAGAACATCCCCAAAACAACTTTGCTGGTTAGATGTATCGACCATAACTTTTGGTTAGTGTCATGAAGAACATTCAAGTGTTTAGAAATTTGACTAGAAACTTGACAATACTAGTGCATATAAATCTGACAATGCTGGTGAATAGAATTTCTGTAAACAAACTAATTGTTGGACAACTATTTGATCTTTTCCAATAGAGATATGTATAACATTGATTCCATAACCTTTTCTAGCCACCTCCTCGCGTACCAAGAATGGAAGCATTATAAGAATGAAGTAGAATGTCTAAGATAAATAGAGGAATTCATAAAATTGAACCATTAGAGATGTTGTGTCAATAATTTGAATGAAATATGGAAGCATGTAACCTATTTGACAAAATGATTTGAAGGCATATGAGTGTGCAAAAATGAGCGTTGTGAAGAAATTGCCGCCATTTCCCAACACACCAAGTGGTCTAAATATCCATCAAGGCAATAGGGATTTTATCAAATGTTGTGGTCGTTATTATCATGATAGACATGTATACATTCGTTGTTCTCTCTGTATGTGTCGAGGAGGATCTTTTTGAACAAAGCATCGAACTCATCGAAAGTATAATAAAAGAGGGTTGTCAAACAAAATGCCGCGGAGAAAATGTTTCTATTCATTTTGCAAAATGATTTCTAAGGAACAATGAGATGCGTATAAGTGGTGCTAAAGATTAAATGATTCATTGATTATAGTTGTGAATTAGGTGGCTGCTTTTGAAAAAATCATTGGTGTTCTTCTAGTTGTTGGAAGGCATGTTGATTTTGCTGGGGGTGAGTTCGTTATTGAATGATAGTTTTGTGATGTTAAAGCAGGAAAAATCCATGGGCACTAGGTGAATAAATAGAACCCGTCTCCCTGCTAACATTGCTATTCATGTACCTTCTTAGCCCAATACTACATTACATAACATGGAGACTTCCCAAGGAAAAGGGCCAGTTTGTGTGACGAGGCCTCAGGGTATATTGGTTCTTGGTTTGTTATGGGGTTTCTTGAGAAAGGATACATGGTTCATGCCACAGTTAGAGACCCAGGTAATATTCTGGAAATCTGCAAATTAAGGAGCAATAGAAAAGAGGCATAAGGCATAATAGGGGATGCATACAAAGGAAGGGGAAATAGTGACACACACAAGTTGGTGAATGCATAGTGTATGAAAATTATAGAGTCTCATGAATGCGAGGAGAGGGAAAAGGCACCCAAGGTAAGTGTGAACACAGAAGTAGCACATCAAAAAAAACCAAGCATGAACTGGAAAAAAAAACTAGTGCATAGGCATAGAGAACACAAGGGTATGTTGAGATTCAATAGTTTCTCCCATACCTCGGACTCGCAACAGTAGGAGGAATAGAAAATGAAGCAAAGAGACCCCATCAACTCACAACAGAAGTAGGAATAGGCAATTAAGGTTCCCTCGTAACTCGCAATAGCAGCAAGAACAATAATGAAGCAAGGAGACCCCAACAACAATAGCTCAAACCCTAGAAATGGCGCTCATTTTGCAAACCCAAAATGGCGCTAGGTTTTGCAAACCCTAAAATGAGAATGTCGCTCGTTTACAAAACCTAAAATGAGAATGAGAAGACCGCGGACCCGACGGACACCATAAAATGGAGTTAAATCAACCAAAACCTGAATTTAATTTTGAATTCCACCTATTTCGTGGGAAGATGGTGCCATCCATTTTTGGAGCAAATTCAAGTTTCATCCGCCAAAACTGGATATGCATCTTTGGCAACCAAATGATGGATTTGGGGAAAACCAAAAGTCTCGCACCCAATTCAGGTCCAATTCCACCAAACAAATGGGGCCTTAGGGGGATGGACTTTTGTCATGCCTTCCTCGCTAGCTCTCTTATTCCTAGTGTTTTCGAAAGTGCCTAAAGAATAAGCTAAATTCCCACTTGGATTAGGGGCCCATTTGTGTAAAAAATGTGTAAATTGTATATATTATATGGATTTGATTCTATGAAAAAAATGTGATTGTTTGTTTATATGTTGGAATATTGTTGGGATGGGTAATCTCTTGGAAATGTTATTATTCTTAATATGTGTCATTTGTAAGTACCATCTAAATATAATAAGTATTGAGTGGACTCTTTATGTTCATGGAAAATAGGTTTGTGAACTACAACTCAAGAAGAAATGGTCAATCTAAATAGGATATAGTAAATGGATCTCTCATGCTCATGGGAGATGGATATTGTGAATTACAACTCATGAAAAAATGGGTCAATCTAAATATGATAAGGAGTAAGTGGGTCCTTCGTGTTCATGAGAGATGGGTTCTCTAAACTACAACTCATGAAAAATGGGTCAATTTAAATATGATAAGTATTAAATGGGTCCTCCATGTTCCTAGGAGATGGGTTATGTAAACTACAACTCATGAAAAAATGGGTCAATCTAAATATGATAAGTATTAAGTGGAGCTCTCATCTTCATGGGAGATGGGTTATACAAACTACAATTCATGAAAAATTGGGTCGATCTATATATGATAAGCATTGTGTAGATCTTTCATGGTCACAGGAGATGGGTTTTGTGCACTACAACTCATGAAAAAATTGGTCAATCAAAAAAACTATGGTTGTGTGTTTAACTTGAAATAGTATTAAGATTGGTAATCTCTTGAAAAAGTTGTGGTCTTTAACATGTGTTAATACCATCTAGATATAATAGTATTAAGTGGACCCCTCGTGTTTAGGGGAGATGGGTTCTTTGAAGTGGACCTCATGAAAAATGGGTCAATTTGAATATGATAAATATTAAGTAGATCCTTCATGTTCATGGGAGATGAAATATGTGAACTGCAACTCATAGCAAAATGGAACAAACTAAAAAATTATGGTTGTGTTTAAGTTGAAATAGTATTGGGATTGGCAATCTCTTGAAAAAGTTATGGTCCTTAACATGTTTTAATACCATCCAAATATAATAAGTATTAATTGTACCCCTCTTGTTCATGGTAGATGGGTTTGTGAAATATAACTCATGAAAATCTGGGTCAATCTAAATATGATAAATATTAAGTGGATCCTTCACATTCATGGAAGGTGGTTATGTGAACTACAACTCATGAAAGAAAGAGCCAATGTAAAAAAATTATGGTTGTGTGTGTTTATGTTGGAACAGTGTTGGGATGGGTAATCTCTTGGAAAAGTCATGATCTTTAACATGTGTTAATACCATCTAAATACAACAAGTATTAAGTGGACCCCCCATGTGCATGGAAGATGGGTTTGTGAAATACAACTCATGAAAAAAATGGTTCAATGTAAATATGATAAGTATTAAGTGGATCCTTCATGTTCATGGTAGATGGTTGTGTAAACTACAACTCGTGAAAAAAATCGGTCAACTAAAATGTATATGGTTGTGTGTGTTAAGTTGGAATAGTATCAAGATGGGTAATCTCTTGGAAAATTTATGGTCTTTAACACATGTTAATACCATCTAAATATAATATTCATTAAGTGGACCTGTCATGTTCATGGGAGTTGGGTTCTGTGAACTACAACTCATGAAAACTTGGGTCAGTCTAAATATGACATGTATTAAGTAGATACTTCATGTTCATGGGGGATGGGTTATGTAAACTACAACTCATTAAAAATTGAGTCAGACTAAAATCATTATTGTTGTATGTGTTTAAGTTGGAATAGTATTGGGATTGGTAATCTCTTGGAAAAGTTATGGTCTATAACACGTGTTAATATGATCTAAATATAATAAGTATTAAGTGGACCCCTCATGTTCATGGGGGAATGGGTTTGTGAAATACAACTCATGAAAAATGGGTCAATCTAAATATGGTAAGTATTAAATGGATCCTTCATGTTCATGGGAGATGGTTATGCAAACTACAACTCATGAAAAAATGGGTTAATCCAAAATTATTATGGTTGTATGTTAAGCTGGAACAATTTTGGGATGGGTAATCTCTTCAAAAAGTTATGAAATTTAACATGTGTTAATATATTATAAATATAATAAGTATTAATTGGACCCTTCGTCTTCATGGGATATGGGCTTTGTGAACTACAACTCATGAAAAAATAAGTCAATCTAGTATGATAAATATTAAGTGGGTCCTTCGTATTCATGGAAAATGGCTTATGTGAACTATAACTAAATAAAAATTTGAGTCAATCTAGATATGATAAGTATTTAATGGACTCTTTGTTTTCATGAGAGATGAGTTACGTGAACTATAGCTCATGAAAAAAACTTAGGTCAATGAAGATTAACTCAAAAACTACATAGTTGAATCTTAATAAAATATTGCATAGAGTAACACACTTTAGTGTAATATTTGGCTCACACTCTAATCCTTATTCATCTTTGTTTACACCAATCTCAATATATTTGGCATTTACCTCTCATTTGCATACATATCTTCATTATATTCACTAAGTAACTTGAAAGCATCATTTAATTATGAAGGTTTATTTTCATAATGCTTGAGATTAAGCATGCAATGTATGAGAATGAACCACTTTTTAAAATTTAAAATTTAATTTCTAAGATTTTAGCCCATTTCTACTACATGTTATGAACTTAACACGTGCTTATGTGAGATGTTTCTATATTTAAAAGAATTCAATTGGTTATTAAATCATATAAATAACAAAATAAGCAAATCATTAGAATAAATGATTTTCTAAGAGACAACAATTTTTATTCTACATCATTCTCATATAGTTATCTAACATGTTTGTTGTCTTTAATATCATTTATAATCATTAATTTTTGCCAATAAAGGACTTGGCCTATGAGAACATGTAGGTTATATGATTGATGGATCCAAAATCTCTAAATCTTGACAAGCTCCCAGGTGCCAAGGGTTTCAAATTTACAAATTTTTCAACAAACCTGTATTCAATTTGGGCGACTTAGGACTAGTTAATGAGGTGGATAAGACCTCTTTCATTTTTTTTACTTTGAAAGACCACTTCCCTAATATGTTATATTAGATATCACCATCGAAGCACATAACTTACCTTGATACAAATCATACACACTACATAACACACCCCTACTTTAGTTGTCACTTCATGGCTATATGTTGAGTTGCAATATTCAAGGTCAAGCACCTTATTATAATAGATAATTTGTCACATAACTATCAAGAGTGTATTTTATGATAACCCATTTTGATATTATAGACATTAATACATGCCAATTAGAACATAATAAAACTAATTTAGCTGAAGAGATGTTTAAATTAATGTATTTTAAGTGTGTAGATGAGAGCTTAGACAGAAAGAGCCAATAACAAACCATTGTCTTTTGTGGTGTGTGTAAACCTAAAATTCATATATGTACGTAAAATATTAATTCAATCAAGATATCAATTCAAATTCAATAGATCTATTCTAATTAACATTCAAATTAAAACGGTTGAGAGCGTCGCATGGATCTCTAGCTAGAAGGACTAAAAGAATTCTCTCAGCTATAAACAAATCCTAAAGTGTCAACCCCTATAATGAGAATATTAATGATCTAAAATGATGAATTGATGTAAAAGCTAAGCTAATTTATGTAAATTAAGGGTAATTGCACAAAGATGGTGCACCAAAAAGGGGGTATAAGATGCCACTTTTTCTGAAATCAACAAACTCTAAACTTCAACGAGAAATTGAGGATAGTTAGACTCAAAATTTCAAAATATGTCAAAAACAAGAGTTGTTCTACTCTGAATATAGCTTCTAAACTACTAATTTATTTTAGAAATTGTGGATATTAAGGCCCTCAAAAAGGGGGAGCACAAGAAGTGGTCCTTTTTTTTATCAAAAAACTAATATAGAGTCTGGTGTGCTCCCCCTAAAATGTTAACTTTAAAAAAAAAAAAATTAATCACCGCGGTGAGAAATTATCTAACACCGCCTACTTCATCCTAGATTTTTCTACTAATTTTTTAATGAAAGTATGATTTTTTACGATTTTTCGAAGTGGTAAAATTTTGTGTGCTCCCCCTAAAAATCATTGAAAACTAATCAAAAATCAAAACTTTTTTTTTTTAAGTGTGTAGAATGGAGTCTAGTTTTTGAAAAAGTAATTGTTTCAAAATTCGATGAATGAGCCAAAATATAAGCCCAAATGAATACACGTTGGTTTTCAACAAAAATCAAACATACTTACAAAATATATTAGAGATGAAAAGCTTAACATAATGAGAATTCAAAATAAATTGTATTGTTAGATAGCTAACAAAGAGATCTATAATATCATGTCGTCTGATTTTATCATTATTGAACCATGTGCAAACCTGACAAGGAGCACACAAGAAAAAATGTTATTTTTTTGAAGGTTTGTTGGAAAAGACATCTTAGACATGTTTGAATCCTCCAAGCCTTTGGGTTGGATCTCCAAGGGAAACCCAAGCCTTAGGCTTGGTAAATTTTAATGTAGTTAAAAGCGTGCACGTGCTATAGCACGCTAGCACTTTGTAAATTTATGGTTTACATAGTGCGTGCGTGCTATGTAAACCATAAAAAATTCCTTAAGGGATTGAGATACAAAGACTGGGAAGGTGGGGGAGGGCAACAGAAAGAGAGAGAGATTAAGATAGTGAGAAGGATAGGAGGAGAGATGAAGAGAAGGTGAGAGAGAGATAGGTGAGAATGGGGAGAGAGATTAGATGGTGTGTGTATGTGTGTGTGTGTGTGTGTATGAGAGAGAGAGAGAGAGAGAGAGAGAGAGAGAGTCCTATGACACCTTATGACACCTTACGACCCATTAGGAAGCCTAAGAGTACATCTTAGGGACCGTAAGGTGTCTTAAGGGGTCACATGACCCATTAATGAATCCTACAACCCCTTATCACACCTTACGACCAATTAGGAAGCCTAAGAGTACATCTTAGGGGTTGTAAGGTGTCTTTTGGGGACCAAAAAGGAATTTGGCACCTTTTTGGTCCCCCAACTTCGTGCATATACCCTAAATCCAGTCTCCATGTTGTTATGCCCTGCATACCCGTCCCTACATTTTGTTGGCAAAATGACGGGTCCCCTTTGTTTTTGTTTCATTTTGTTTATTTTCCTTTCCAGACCCTTGCTCTTTCCTTGTCTTTTGTTTGTCTTTCTGGTCTCTAGATCCTGGAGTGATGTCTCTCGGAAGCCAACAACTTCCAGACCTTGGAGTCCTATCGCATCATTCTGCCCTTTTTTGGAAGGGGTGATCATCGAGTGTCTAGAGGTCTGAACTTCGGTGGCCAACTTGTTTTGTGAAATGATCATTAGTAATTAATGCACTCCTTTAGGCATTATTTAAGGCCTTTTACTCTATTATTTTATATTTACCGTGAACTAATTACCTCCTTGTGAATTGTCTGAAGAGAAAATTGAAATGCTTCCTGAGCTAAGGTGTTTAAGATAGAAGGCGTATGAGGTGTGTTCGAAGATTCCTCAAATCATTTTGGTGATAGAGTAAAATGGCCTTCAACTCCCCTTTCCATCATTCCAAGTTTAAAGTAGGCCCTTGGTTTCCTTGCTTTGCATTTTTATTTTATTCAGTTATGGTTTGTTTGTTTTGTTGTTGTTGTTGTTCTACTTCCTTTCCTTCATCTGCTTTTTGTTTTGTTTTGCCCGTTTTGGCTGTTCTTTTGTCCATGTCATCCAAGTCATGCTTTATGTTTAGTACGTTAATCTTCCTAAACCTAGTCATGCTTCTCATTTTCCTTCATAGTTGTCTTGCTCGAAGGGGAGATTTTTGTATTTTTGGTGTACATAGTCTGTAGATAAGTGTGTGGTTATCCTGCTCCGTAGTCTGGTTAGTTTTGCAAATTTGGGTTTGTAGAGCGTTGTAATTTTTTGTAAGTTGTCATTTGAGCCTTGTAGAAAGTTACGATCTCTATAAATTTGGGTGCTTTGTGTATTGTTAATAGTTAAGGCTAGTTATGTACATTGTTGAGTTGTTTGAGTTTTTGTCCTGCTGTGATATGGAGACCATGCAGTTTCACAGGCTTCTCTTAGTGCAGGTCCCATGGAGGTAATTCCTAGGGAAGCCATTACCCAAAATTATTTGTGAGGTATGATGACCACACTCCTCCAATAAACATGTTTACCTCTTTGGTTGACGCGACCTTCTTGTTGAGGCCAAGAACCAAGTCAGTTGGAAAGCCGAGCTCGCTGACGATTCATTTTGTAATTTTTCTCTCCTCTGTCATTTTTGTCTTAATGGAAGAATTGATTCCCATGTTCAAACATTTAAAATTTTTCCCAAGTGGCATTCATGGCACTCGTGCTAAAACAGTTGTTGATTAATTGTCATTACCTAGTTGAGTGGGTATATGTGTGTTGAGGTACGATGATAAGGTCGCCTATCTTGTCCCTGATGTTGTTGTCCTTTTTTATCAAGATCCAGGGGTTTTGGTGATTGTAGAAGCATCTACCATATTCACCAATCGAGTCATCATTTTCGATCTTTCTTGTGTGCAGAATAGTTTCATGTGTTTTAGTTTTCTTGTATTAGAGATAATCTCTAGACATTTTTAAGAATACCTAATGATTTCTATTTTAGGATGGAAAGTAAGCAGTCCCGCCTGAATTACCGGAGCCTGAAATCTTTTTCTATGATGTTTATGTACTGACAGTTGCCCGGTTTGTAGGTACAGGTTAAAGAAAGAAATGGCTTCAATATCAAAACCTCCCAGGAGTCCCGAGCTTCCAAGCGTTTCAACAGGCACTGCCAAGAAGTCCAAGGCAGAGAAGATATTGGAGAAGCTCCCATTGACTCATAAGTATAAGAAAGATGGGATAATTCTAGGATCCCAAATTGAATCCACTTTGAAATAGGTCACATATATAGATGTTAGCACCTATGCCAAATTAAAAGGCCTTATTCAAGCAATCCATCAACAACGATGGGCCAATGACCCTATCTCAGTTAACTTAGCAGCATCTGGAATCATTCAAGTGGTTGGATTTCCTTACTTAGTACAAGTGCCAGAGCTAATAATGCTCCTGGCTAAATGTTACAACCCAGCCAGTGGAGTTGTTGTGTTGGTCTCGCCCAACCCCCTCAGTTACCCGGTGCCCATCATCTCTTAAGACCATTATGTCATCGCCCAAGGGTGGCACATTTCATTATTTTTGGATGCTATGGTTCTCACTTGGGCAACCTCGCTAGACCAGTTTAAGGGCATGGTTGATCTAGCCCAACGCCACCTCAATTCAATATGGCTGAAAAGCCCGTGTCGGGACTTCAAGAAGATGCGAATGGATATCCCTCACTCTAACTTCAGGGATCCTATCCAGACCGAAATCATATTTTTGTGCAAGATTTTTGGGGAACCGCATGCTCATGAGTTTGTCCCTTAGATGTACTATTTTTTTATATTGTACATGACCATCAATAAGGCACGCTTTGATTGGGCTGACATTATTACCAAGCATGTAGACATCCATATGAGGAAGGTCAGGGGAAATCATAAGTTCTACATGACTTCCTACATCCTTTGGCCATTGATGCGACAATATCCATGAATCTGAGGATTAATCACATTTGGCATCCTCGGGAATGGGACTACACAGGCCACCCCATGGGATCACTTTCCCCAAATTCAGTGGAATGAAACTTTCCCCAATTTTTGCATAGTCAACGACACCTTCATCTTCCATGGGATCAAGGCGATCACTAATGATAAGGGATTCAGAATGTCCCTGAAGGCCATGGATTTAGTTGATTTATAAGGATGTTAGTTCATCTAGTTCACATAGCACACCTACATTTGGGTGTCTAGATTTTCCAAGTATTTATTCCTATTGTCCAAGCATTACGGGGATAGGATCATTTTGTTAGAATTTTGCTGGCAAATCCTGGAAGCGCATGCCCTGATGGCCACTAAGAAGATCACCTAAATCTCTTTCTCATTTGTGTGCGGGAAATACACATGCGCCCTTGCCGCAACTCGGGAAGCAAAGAACAAGCTAAGAAGCCTAAACTTAGCCAAATTTTCACTCAGTCACAAGGATTATGATCTGAGTGGGTGACTGGAAAAGGTAATGCCTCGGGGAATCAATCCCAATGAGAGACACTTTTAGGATTTTTGGGAAAATATCTAAGACAATTTTGATGTTCAAAACTGGGAGTACTCCAGATGTCAAAAGGAATGATGGAACATCTCAACCTCCAAATATTCCCACAGAATTTTTCTGATAATGGGTTACTTGAAGACGCCAAGTACAAAGAGATAGGTATTGACAAGATGGACCTCCCTCCGGTAGATTGGGACACTCTGGAATTTTTTACTATTGAGGTCATCTCGAGAACAGTGATCCAGCGCAACCACATGTATTTTGTGAAGGCTTGACCGAAGAGAATCCGATTGGACAATCAGTTTTTGGGAGCCTTAGGTTCCCAGGTGGTGCAACAATCCAAATCCCAAGGAAAACATAAAGTTGGTGCTCCCCATCAGGTCCCGGACCCCATTTTGGCCCCTTGATGGAATAGTTAGATGAAAAGTTGGAAGAGTCCCAAAAATTGTGGGACCCGACAAACCCTGAGGTGACATTTTGTCTTGGAGCCACTCCAGTGGGATCCTATCCCATGTTAAGAGAACCCCCTTCTCTGGACTCATTGCTTAGTGTAACATGCAATGAGGAGACCGAAGAGGCAGCAGCGGTCGTGGCACCACTCTAGAAGAGAAAGAAGCTGAAAGCAAAAAAGACCCCCATGGAATAAAGGCTCGGTCCTTGAATCCATAAGCACGTTCGAGGTTGAATTTATCTCCTCCTCTGATAAAGGAAATCCTCTAGAACATCCCCCAAAGATATCAAATATTATTATTGACGACTTCTTCCATATTAGTGACCTGGGAGGATTACATGGTATGGTGGATATGGTGGTGGAGGAGATAGCGGGATAAGAAGCTGAGGTACCTGCATAAGAGAAAGTAACATAGGCCGAAGAAAGGATGGCCCAAGAGAAAGAAGATGAATCTCGGTCGGAAGAAGCTGAAGAAAGAATGACAACATAAAAAGAAGAAGGAGGTGAACAGGCCGAAGAGAAATTATTGGTAGAAGAATAAATCGGACCCATGGGAACAACCGTACCCTCTATTGCAGTGCTCCAAAACCCAATTGGTGACCAGGGCCAATCACCACCACATGATATATCGGTTGATGAGGTCATTAATGTACTTCAATAGGTAGACTTGAATGAGCCGCCTCTACAACCACCACCATCTAACCCACCAAAAGAGGATATCTCGGGAGATGGTGTTGAAAAGGAGAAAGGAAGTACAGGTGAAGATCCCGACAAAACAGACAGAAACACATCAAAGGGAGAAATCGTGCAGAACTGCGGGGATACTTCAATTTTGAGGATGGTAATGGGTGGGTTAGTAGGATCACCATGATGGTTAGTATAATCTCAGAGAAGGAAATCTCTGATGACATTAGTAGCCCCACTATCACTAGTTGAAATGTTGGTCGAGGGCTAGGTGGAAAAGAAGCCCAAAAGGGCTCGCACCCTCCATAACACTTGGAGGGACCCATATGGAAATGTGGTGGCAGTAATAGTGGCCCCACCGATAGGGAAAGAGGAATCTGAAGTTACTACCAAAGAATATGTGATCACAGAAGTACCTCTGGGAAAAAGGAACCAGGACAGAGAATTAGATCTCCTAAATGATGCAAGCCAGGCTATCCACGCCCGGTACGAGAAACAATCCCAAAGGGTGAAGAGATGAAATCCACAAATGAAAATCTTCTTAGGCTCCTGACACCTCTGAAATACCTAGATTGTTGATGTGCGAAATATTAATTCCATAGGGCGATGTTGATGCACTGAGAAAGATGAAAAGGAAAGCACTGGTCGTTGATGAGTGGATGGCCCAAAAAATTGGAGCAGTGAGGAGCTTCTTGTTTGAGTCTCTCCCCAATTTCTTCGAGGTGCAAGACATGGTGAATCAATTGGAGACCACCATTCCTCAATGGTAGGGAGAGATAGAAAAGTATGAAGAATGGAGGGATGGCCTAGGAGAGATCCTAAATTCTAGGGAAGATGGTTTGACAACGATGGGCATCCTGGGGGATGAGTCATATGGGTTCCTCAAAATCCATAACTCTAGACTTGCATTTAGAGTCAAAGTGGGCAAGCAACTGGTAAGGGTTTTAGAGGAACAACTTTTGGCAGTCTGAACCCCATTGGACTAGTATTCTACATTTATTAAAGAGCTTACGTTGGTTGATCCACTCAGCCCCGAGACTTATACTCCTGCAAACACCATACTCAACAAATTTGATGAAATGGTCGAGGCTCAATTTCGTCCCTCTGGATATTTCAATGACACCGTAATGGTGCAACTCTCCCAGATGATGCTCAAGTCTCATGACACTGCCAAGGTGGCTATAGAATTGAAGGAGAGGGATGAGGACGTCAACGATCACCTTGAGAGTTCAGTTGATCATTGGGATTGTTTGAAGGACATAGAGGAAGAGGTCATAGTTCAAATTTTGGGAGCATATGATAAATTCAAAGGTCAATAGAATTTCCTAGACTTTGGGAATCCCTCCCTTAATGGAAATTTTAGATAGTAATTATTTATTCTTTAAGAGAAATCTCCCAGATCCCAAACTTCTGGGCCCCTAGTTTTGTATTCTTTACAATGATGTGTGTTGACATTTTCTCCAAAGCCGACTGATCACTATCCAAGATTTTTTGTCAGACATGAGGCAGTCCTTTGCAGCCTAATATGTGAATATTGGAAGGAAAGTTTGCTGCAGATGTCTCCCAACTTCCAAGGTGTCATTCCAACATTTAATACCTGGCATACAAAATGCCCCTCAAAGACCGAGAACTAGAGGAACACTAATGAGGGTGTATGGTCTAAGTCATCCAAGGTGCACCATCATGTCTACAAGTACATAGACACTCTTCCTAATGACTACTTTCATGAGACTTCTCTCCTCCTTTCATTCCCCTCTTGTCTTCTCAAATGATTGTATATAGCAAGATGATCATGACAACACATGTAGTATCGGTCGTAAATATTATAATTTAATGTAAGTAGTCTGTATAGGTTAAGGCTCCAATTTAGATAGGGTGTCTATAAATAATAATTCCAACGCCATTCCAAGGGTCGACAAATTGATGATTTGATGAAGGGTGCTCCCCTTAATACCACAAACACATAACAGAAACAGAGAAGCAACAACAATTTGCAAGAATAGAAAATGGACTTCTTATTATCTCCACAAATGCGGAATTACAAACTTTCAGAATTACAATATGCAAAGCCACATGGGCATTCCCCTTACAATATTCTGTAGGACAAAGCCTCGAATTATTACCCAGACTACCCAGAACTGTCCCGAACTGCCTAAAACAACACTACGGGTCTTCTTTATATAGGCAATTTCCACCGCCCGAGAAGGTTCCAGAAATTTAGCCCTTAGGGCCGACCAAACTTAGAATTATTTTAT
>MU226296.1:491549-539721 GCA_018584345.1 Thuja plicata
TGAACCTCCACATGCAAAATCAGAACATTCTGAGATCGTATGGCCAACTTACTAAAAATAGCAAGTTTCCATAAATAGAAGCTCTGCACAAGGTAGCCCTTATTGAAAAGAAAACAGAAATATTTTTTGGGTGATGCAAGATTGCCCTTACACCCAGGATGCTCCTGCATCATGATTTTGTTGTCCATAAGCGATATTAAGTTTTAGTTGTTACGTTCAAATTTCTCAGTAGAATAATGCTCCCTTCGAGCCTCTACTATAATCATTACTGATACTGGATTTATGAAGTTAATGAAGGAATGAGAAGCATGGCTTGGAACTACATTATGTGTTATTTCTGGTCCTGAAATTAACAAGCAATTTTCATGTTGTATGCTTCCTTATGTCCTTTGCTCCGGTTCTTTAATGATTTGATGAAATAATCTATCTTGCTATTGATATATGTTTGGTTGATGATCATGTGTATGTTCGGTATCTATTTTTAATTTTTGTCTAGGGCTTTGTTGATGTTTTTAAATATACGTATCATGACTATAGATATAAATTTATTCTAACCCTATCTCAGCTTTTGTATTTTCTTTTGTTGAAAGTATGAACGCTTGCAGGAAACCTGACAACCTCTCAAGTTCCCAAAGATTGATGAGTTAAAACCAATTATTCCCTAAAAAAAATAGTCACTTGTCCAACTAAGCTAACCCTACACCATCGTGACCCGACTACCAAGTGCTTGGAGGCTAGGAGAGCTCGCTCTTCAAAAAATCTCTTCAATAAAAGTTGGTTGGTACTCTGATACCCGGTGACAACTCTCCTCCTCTTGGTGATGCCATCACAAAGTCTCATCAACACATGCTCAAATCCTCCTCAAACTTCATGAGAATTCACAATTATGATGCTACTAAATGAAATCACCAATTTGCCTCCAAAGATAGTGGATGCAAATTAGCTATAACTATGATGTTTGAATAAAAGTGAGACGAATTTGAGATTCCAGGATCAAATTGGGATTTAGATCCTTTAGCCTAATTATGCATCATATTTATAGGGTTTCCCAAGGTGTAGGGGTAAGTTAAAATAGCCATGGCCAAAGTATGATTAGGATCTTTGAGTGGACAAGATTCTCTTTCAAGATTGAATGGTTAAGATAGCAAAGCCTTTCTGTAATCCACGTGCTTGCTTTCCTTATTTCCCATTTGTTGATTATTTTTTCGTCATGTAGTGGTGGGTAGATTATATTAGGATTTAATTAACTCAAAAGAATAAATTACTTTAGCCATAATTGATCTATTGAATTGAATTTAGTCAATTGACGAACTATGTAATTAAATGATAAATATAGTTACCTGGTTATTTGATTTATTGATTTCAATTAATTTAAAATTGCTTGTATCTGATTGTTTTTTTCTCTGACTTGCTTTGACCAATTCTAGGTGCATAAAAATGCCCCTCTTTGAATTAATGCGTGAAGCACATTGGTTCAAAGAATACCTGATGTTTGATGTCTGATACTTGATTTGATACCTGATTTGATGTTTGACTTGATACCTAATTTGATGTTCGATATGATGTTATGATGTAGATTTTTGTGACGTGATGTTGTCTCTATGATGTTAAAACCTCGATATAGATCCTTGATTTTGATTTTGATTTTTTGATGCTCTATGTCTTTGATTTTGTAGCATTGCCCTGATTCAATTGATTTCATGTTCTGATGATCGTATGCCCCTCGGGAAACAAATTGAAATGTGATTAAACAATTTTGATGATTTTCAGAATTTATATCATTTTTAGTGACAAGTCCAATTTTGATTGGTTTCCTGATATGAAATTGTTTTGGAAATGCCATGGTAAAAAAAATGGTGATAAAAAGGATTTAGTTTGATGAAAAAGTTCAAAATACCCTCCAAAAGGTCAAAATTAGGTATATAAGGGTTAAAACTCTCCTTTTTGCCATTTCATTTTCACTCTCCTCTTTGTCATTTTCCTCTTTGTGCTACTTTTTTTTACCTCCAGCTGAAATCATGGTTGTCCCTATTCAGGAGCACAGATCCGAGAAGGGGAGAAGATTCCAGCGTCCACCAGCCTACGGACAATTGGTATTTCTTGGTATCTAGCTCTTGTTTTTAAATTTTAATGATTCGTAATTAGATTCATGGGTTTTAGGCATAGCTTTCATGTTTTTTCTTTTCTTTTTTACTGTTTTAGCACGTATACCTAGTTTTGTAGCGCTAACTAAACTTCTTTTAGTGCCTATGAGGTCTTTTAGCACCTATGAAATCTATTCCAGTGCCTAAAATAGGTCACCTTTGATATGTTTTAGTGCCTAAAATAGGTCATGTAGCCTCTATGAAGTAGTTGGGAACTTTGTAATGTGTTTTAGCGACAATGCAATTTGTTTTAGTGCTTGTGGTGTGCAATAGCGCCTATACGTTCTTATAGCGCCTATGAGAATTGGAATAGCGTTTGTGCATTTTTGTAACGCTTATGTGTTTTAGTGCCTGTGGTTGGTAAAAAAATAGCTATGCATGTTTTTTTCAATAATGCCTTTTTGACTTAGTCTTTCAGAGTCATTGCGTTGTTTGAACGATCTGATGGATAGTGATGATGTTCCTCATGATATTGTTTTAAAATTTAAGTATTTTTTATGTCAGTCTAGATTGTCTAGTTGATTTGGTATTGATGGCAATCAGATAGGTTGATAGGTTTGATTTTTTTTTCCTCAAGATCTAGAGTAATGAAATTTAATGAGCCCATAAATGAGCAATTAGATGATAGGTTGATTGATTGATGTTATATGATCAATTTTGATGATGTTGACTGATTGAATTGTGTTTGATTTTAAAAGTAAGTTTCCTTTTGAAAACTACTAGTACGCGGTCTATATCCATGGCCCTTTGATATGATTTCTAATCTTAGTGATGTTGAGAGAGGTGTCATTGGGTGATGTAGGTTGTGGTATTTAATCAATATGCCCCAATTCAGGGTGAACAGGGGTCTGTTGACTGCTTTGGCCGAGCGATGGCACTTGGACTATAACACTTTCCACTTAACAATGGGTGAGATGACCATCTCTCTAGAGGATGTGTATAGGATTCTCAGGATTCCTACTATGGAGGATCGAGTTTATTATGATCAGGTTTATGATGGGGAGGATAGTCGACAAATATTTGGAGATGTGATCATCAAAGATCAGACTATATGATGGAGGATGATGATACAACATTATGAGTCACTTCCCTCGGTGTTGGCAGCTTTCATTGGGGGTTTTCTTATGCCTGATCAATGTGGTCATGGATTTGCAGTTGGCTGGGGACATATCTTGGAGGATATTATAGCACATTTGAGGAGGTTTGCTTGGGGTTCTTGCGTGGCAGCCCATTTATTCCATGATCTGCATTACGTTGTATATAGGAAAAGTGTTGCACTCTCTGCCAATGTAGTTTTATTACAGGTTTGGGCTTGGGAGCATCTCCCTATAGTGAGACCTATTATAGACAGAGTTCATCCTGTGGGTTGGCCCTATATTTTTGCTTATCATGGAGTGGTTGTCCAGCCTCGGTTGGGAAATTAAGATTATTGGAGAAGTATGCTTGATGATATGGATCATTTATATTGGAGGCCTTATATCGAATGTGAGCCTTGGGTAAAGGATCATGATGAGGTGCCTTTCATTTTTATGCCTCAGTGGTTTCTTGGTTGGACCACATTGGTTATTGAGATATTTTTCTTTATACGTGTTTTGGGATACTTTGGTCGGCCATGGTGCATTCTAGAGGGGTTAGCTCATTATGCCATTGTATAGGTACAGAGGAATTTATGGGGACCTTGTGTATATTTTAGATCAACTTATGATGAGGTTTTGGATCTTCGTCCCATGCAATGGGATTATAGATCAAATATAGTATAAGTAGGTTTTACTCCCAATTATGCACAGTGGGTTTCCTTATATCCTTTTCAGAGGTTCACAAATCCTATCGAGCATGTCCCATACATTAATGAGCATGACAATGATGATGGTGGTGGTGGTGGTTATGGTTGTGGTGGTGGTGGTGTTGCTGAATGAGTTGATGGAGATGGGGGACCTAGACAATGGAGAGGAGCTAGGGTACGAGGTGGTAGAGTTGTAGGTGCTCGAGGTGAGAGAGAAGGTAGTAGGGCTCTTGGTAGAGTTGTTTGTGGGAGAAGTGGATTGATTATACCATTTCCTAGGGGTATAAGTAGTCAGGGTAGAGATGGTGGTGGAGGTCAAGGTGGAGATGGTGGAGGTCGAGGTAGATATGGTGGTAGGGTTGGAGATGGTGGAGATCAAGTTAGGGTTCGGGGTGGACATGCTCTTGTGAGATAGATGGGACAGATGCCTCCTAGACCAAGGATTATTTTGATTTTTTATAGGTAGGTTGAGGTGTGATATTAGGTCACCCTGGTGTACAGGGTCCTCTAATTCAATCAGTTGCCCCAGTTGTTTCAATTTCTCCTATTACTCCTACCTCTCCTCCTACTCCTCCTACTCCTCTAAGCCAGGATATGCAGGCATTACAGGCCAGTGTGACAACTATACAAGGTCATTTGGCTCAGGTGACTAGTGTTATACAGGGTTTGTTTGCAAATATGGCTCAAATTATGCAAGGTCAGACATATCATGTTCCAACTTAGACAAGTCCATCATCATCTAGGCCTCCAGATGCTGGCACTAGTGGTGGTCCACCTTCAGGTTCAGGTGGGGATACAAAAGTTGGGGATGGTCAAAGCTAGAGTTTTCCTCATTTATATGCATATTAATGTATCATTTGATGTACCATTTGATCTCACATTGATGAAGTATACACTTTGACAATTTATGATGTACTTTGATTATGGACTCTTGTTGGACTCTTGCTTATGGAAATTCGATAGACATCTTAACTATGGATATTTGATGGATACTTTGATCTACTCTCACCTTTCTCTAATGTTTATGATTTGTCTCCCTTTTGATGTCATGATATGTTGGACTTTTATGATTATTTGATGATTTATATATATGATGCAATTGAATGTAGTTCCATATGATTCTATTTATGCATGTTTTTTTTGTATTTCCTATGCAGGATATATGGATGTACTTAGTTGACTAAAATGTTCATGTATGGATGCAATGTGATAATTGCATAGATTCTTAGATGTGGATGCACTTATTTGACCTAAATGAATGCATTACTTAGATGAATAATGTATGTATAATTGTTTATATGATGACTGATCTTTATTGATGTAATATAATGATTTGACATGCTTATGATGATGCAATGCATATGATATGCAATAATGATTATGACATGTGCACCTAATATGCAACTTAATATAACAATTAATTATGCAATCGATTAATGAGCTTATGAAATGATTTTGATATGCAAGCATAATGAACCTAAATGCAATGCCACTAATGTACTTAACGATTAATAATTAATGAACCTAAATGAAAGGTAATTTATGATAGATAATGATTCTAAATGAAATTATTGATGATTACATATTCACCATCTAAAGTAACAATAAGTGGTTATGTAAATGAAATGTACTTAATGATTAATGGTTCTAAATGCAAATGGAATGCACTTAATGATAAATAATGATTAATGAAAAAGCAATGACCTAAATGAACCTATATGAAAAAATGATATGCATTGGTTTTACTAATATCCAATATATTCCACCTAAAGGAGAATTGTGATTTTTTTTACCTTGATTAACTTTTTACCCCCACCCCTTGAGAAATCTCATATTGATCACTAATGAAAGATTAATCTAATATGAATGCAACTAAACTTGTGTCACTTTTCAGTGGATCAATGTATTTTTCAATTATCATCATTAAGATTTTTGGGTGGATAATTGAAATTGGTATAACCCTCACTGGTTAAATTTTCAAACCATGGTGGTATAAATACCTCTTTCAACAAATTCAATGTTGCAAGTAGATCTTGGCATTAAGGTATAAATAAACTAAATGACCTAAGTATCCTTTTGTTGCATAAATAGATAAAGAATTAATCCCTTTCATATGCTAATGTCCTCGATGATTCATTGATGATCATGTCTTTATACTAATTTTCATACTTCTTTGAATTAATTTTACAAGAAGAAAACCAACAAAATATCATACTTCATTATTGCTCCTCTCGTCAAAAGACATCCTTGAGTTACTCAAAAGACAAGATGTCAAAAATCAAGAAACATACATTTGAATCTCTTTTCCTTTGTTATTTGATCTATATTTGCAAAATTATTTTAAATCCATTTCCTCCAGTTTGATTTTGATGTGTTGCTTTTGATCTCTGTTGAAAGGTTGGATGTTTAAAATTTGATGATTAGGATTTCCCAAGGTGTAGTGGGTAAGTTAAGATAACCATTGTCAAAGTTTGATTAGGATCTTTGAGTGGAAAAGATTCTCTTTCAAGATTGAATGGTTAAGATAGCAAAGCCTTTCTGCAATCCATGTGCTTTGTTTCCTTATTTCCCATTGGTTGAATGATTTTTCGTCATGTAGTGGTGGGTGAGGAATATTAGAATTTAATTAATTCAAAAGAGTTAATTACTTAGCCATAATTGATTTATTGAATTGAATTTAATGTATTGATGAACTATGTAATTAAATGATTAATTTAATTACCTGGTTATTTGATTTATTAATTTTAATTAATTCAAAATGGCTTGTATTTGATTGATTTTTGCTTTGACTTGATTTGACCAATTTTAGGTGTATACACCTTTATCCAATTGGACAATAGTCTATAAATTCATTAAAACATGCAATAATGGAAAGCGAGGTGATACCATAACCAAGATATCACAAAAATATGCCTTTCAAAATATACATGCAAGCTAGGCTCTACATGAATATTTCTAAAAAAAATAGTTTGATAGTTGCAAACAATTAAATGAGTCTACTTCATAATCCATGAACATTCCTATACATTTCATTTATTATTATGAGAAAATACCTCGGAATAGCTTTATAGGGATTTTATAGTAGTCTAGTCAACCATTTAACAAAAAACATATCAAAATATGTACATCATGCACAAGGAGACACTTAATTAATGTTTAATCTACATGTAATCTTTTGATTTGTAATGGTTATAAGTATTTTTATCAATTTGGGATACACTTGAATCATTACAATAATAAATTGCACTACCTAGATTTGGAATTGTGAACCCTTTAACTCTATTACATCAATTTTCTTATGATATGCTCATCTTCCCTCTGAAAAATGAAATCGAACCTAAATATATCCTTTTGCAGGTCCCCTAGAATGGGAAACATGTAGACTATCACAATGCACCCTAGAAATTCACAGTTTCCTACAACTACAGGTGGCATCCATTCTTTCACATCAAATAACTAAATCATTTTTGAATTTCAAGCATACCGTGACATGTACATGTTATAGTTATGAAGTATGGGAGTTCATCTCCCATTTACAGGTGGTGCATCTTGCATTAATAACACTAGAAAATGATAAATATGCAAAAATGATTAATGGTGTGTTAGAGTCATAGGTCTAAGAAAACACATCTTTTTGTTGCTATCATTGAACTATTGGGTCATCACTTACTTATTTAACTACAAAACCTAGGAAAGGAGCATAAAATCATTTGATGGTCCACTTCAATAGAAATAATTGACACTCACCTTGTCAAACCATTAGGTTCTCAGATGTTATTTTATTTCCATGGAAATCAATCCAAAGATGAGGCATATTTATCTTTGATATCCTAAAGATGCACATATTCATCAAACATCTAGTTATCAAGGGCTCTATTGAACTACCTACCATGAAAAAGAGGATGAAAAACTCTAAAAAATTTAAGGGGAGATGATGTTGGTAAAGGATTATGTCAAAATGATGTAATTATTGGCCGAGATTACTTTAGACATATGACATCAACATGATGTCATCAAAGGAGAAGTGGACCTTTTGGGTATTGAGATTGGGAAAGAATATATGAACAAACAAGAAACTGTAAAATTTCAAAAGGGATTAAGGGATAAAGAAATCTCAAAGATATAAGGATAAGGGACTTTTAGAGAATTAGAGAAGGAAAGGAT
The DNA here is from genome assembly GCA_018584345.1 of Thuja plicata. Lineage (NCBI taxonomy): Eukaryota > Viridiplantae > Streptophyta > Pinopsida > Cupressales > Cupressaceae > Thuja > Thuja plicata. The sequence continues at coordinate 499,641 of MU226296.1, forward strand.
ACTGTAAATAAATGAGAAATAATGAGACTCTAAAAGGTTGAATACTTGGGTGAATCAAGGACTTTGGTGGACTTTCTTGCCATTGGGGGTGCATGGAAAGAGGAATTGAAATAAGAGACTACCAAAATTATTTTATTCTTGGAAGAATTTAGAGTGGACTAGGTGAAATGTAAGGGAGTCAAACTTTTGGAGGAAGTGTGACCAAGATGACACTTGTTCAATGGGATAAGGAGATGAAAAAGTCTAAAAACTTAAGAATCAAAGTGTTGTGGAATCAACAAACCAAGAAGATAAAAACCAATGGATTGAGGGATGAGAAAGTCCAAATGAAATATAAATGTCTCAAGCATTAGAAGAATTTCAAACTTCAGGGTAAAGGATGAAAATGGAGCAATATGAGTAGAAGTGAATCTTGGAAAGTATAAAGGACCACAAAATGACACTTAGCCACTAGGGAAAGGAAACACCAAAAATCTAAAAAGGTGATAAATTTATCATATTTTACATGGCCTCTATATGGAGCTTCAAAAGGTAATGAAAAGGATGGATACCCTAAAACTAACAATCCAATAAAATAATACATAGTTAGTTTTGAAATAATTGGATTTAGGATTCAAGCTCAAAATAGAAGGTATGAAAGGATGAACAACATCAAAACTCCAAATTCTTAAAAAACTCAATAATTAGCTAGCCCATTTTGTGTTTTTGAAGTTGGATAGTTGATTGAAGTGAGAATGGAAGGTAAAATTGGAGAAAGAAGCACATGATATCTCCATCAATTGCCTGCAACAAACTATAAATTCAAGTTTCATCCTCTAATACTCAATTATTTCACAGTGACATAGTCATGTAACTTTTTAAAAAACAATGATGATGATTTGTAAGGTTTGGACTCTAGGGAAAAATCCTTGGACTAGTATGATTAAAAAATCTCTCTCATGAAATGTAAGAGTTCTAACCAAACCTCCTTATTAGTATGTATTTCATGATGCTCAAGAATATTAATAAATAATAACATTCTTTCTTTTTCAATAAAACTAGATTTATAATTTTATACTTTCTTTCCCTTTATCATGTCATTTGGTCAAACAACATTTTTCTATGGAATGATCATAAATCAAGGTGGAAAAGTAGTTACATTTATCTCTCCAAAATGGTGATTTCATTTTGTTTCTAATGTATGTGCCTCATCAAACAAGGTGTTAGGTTTCTCTTCAATGTAAAATTTTATCTTTTGACATGATTATTTTTTGTGACTCAAATGGCATGATGAATACATTCTCACCTTTAGTAGTAGCATGTTCATTCTTTATCATATGTGTGTTATTTTCCATGTGGTATTTTTAATATGGTTGACATGATATTTGATAAGATGGATCACCTTCTTGGGTATTGGATAGTTGGTGAAAGAGATATTTGATTCTACATACATAATAAATTGGATCTTTATCACCTCAATATTAGCAACGAAAAATGTGTGCCAAATTGGTTTATTTAGTCCTAAATTTTTAATGGAACAAATTACATTATTAAGAGATTTCATGAGGTTATTTTTTCAACCCAACATTTCTTTTACCTTTCCATATTATTCTTCATTCTACTAGAAAATCTATAAGATACTCTCCATCATTGATCCACAATTTTACATCTAATGTACATAGAATCTTCTTGTCAATCAAAAAAAATTAGAAAGGGAGCAATGAAATGCAAGACAACTACAAGACCAAAATTCCAAAGCAATTATCCTAATATAACCAATGAAGAGTCAAAACTAAATGCACAATCGAGAACACCAAACCCATTAGGGGAAAACACCTAGTAGCCACCCAGGGTAATTTCACACACCCATAACTCCTAAACCGTAAGTTCAATTTTGCTGAATTTTTTTGTGTACCTTCGTAGGTGAGTGAAGTGTTTGAAGATAAGGTTTAGGCTTTTGGGTATTCACGAATCTCTCTATGTGGATCATGGAGTGCAAAGTGGTCCAAAAATGCCATTTCAAAATGCTCGCCCGATACCCGCTATGTTCTTACACCAATAGTCATTTTACTAAAAAAGGCTAGTACTTGTGGCCAAATGTATTAGTAGTCGTTACAAAATGTCCCAATAGTGGTGTAAAAATAAGCCAATTACCAACCAAAAAGGTAAACAAGGATCGGTTATTAGTACATGTGTGATCAACTATTGGTACATGTATTTTTAATTTTTTGGGCTACTTTAGTATCAATAATTGGGGGGTATTTATGACAAAAGCATAACGGTTATCGGACTCCCTGTCAGTAATTGGGTCTTTTCCCCTGCATCCAGGACACTCGGGCTCCATTTCTCTTCTTGATCTCCTTGAGTTACTCTAAAAAATAATGTACAAACAAAGTAAATATAAAATATCTTAATGATAGTGAGAAAATTCCGAAGTTGTAGTTGTTTGAAAATGAGGAATTGAGTGAGTTTAAATAAGGATTGAGGGTTGATTGAAACATGGAGATTGATTAGATTTTTGGGGAATCGGCTGATATGATTATAGGAGAGGATGAGAGAAATTAGAAAGTGAGGTTAGAAAAGGAAAGTTAAGAGGATAAAAAGATTGAACAAATTAGCAATTAGAGATGAAAAAGAGGAAAGTTAGTGAGATAAAACTTGATACAAATTAGTAAGTGGAGATTAAGTGGATATGATAAGATTTAGTAGAAAAGGAAAGTGGAGAGGATAAAAATATAAATTAAATTTATTTAATTTCTTTTACAAGAAAGAAAAATTAAATAAATATTCATTTGTTTAATTTTAAGAAAATAGAAGATGGGAAAGTGGATTAAATCATTGATAAATTAGTTAATCTTTTGAAGAAGGGTTGAATTTATGGATTCCTAGAGATGAGAAGATGAAAGGTAGGAAGAATCAAGAATGACATTTTTTTCTATTTTGAAATTGAGAAAAAGAAGATAATTTATCAAAGTGATTTATTGCAAAAATTGATAAAATAAATAAATGTATTTGTTTCCATTTTTTAAATTCAAAAGAAAGTAAGTTAATAGAGTTATCATTTTTTTTAAATTAATAAAACATATAAATCTTTTTGTTTCTATTTTCAAAATTGAGGAAAGATTTGAGGATTGATTGTTAATTAAATAGTTTCAAAATTGATTTAATTAATTTAGATGAAAATAATTAAATAAATTTATTTAATTATTCTGAAGAAAATGGTAATTACTAATTAACTATTAAATAATATAAAATTATTTTAAAAATGTGAAAAAGTGGAAAAAATGTTAATTATTTAGAGGAAACATTAGATCAATTAAACTAGCAATCACACCTTAGTGTGCAATAGGTACACCAATGATCCTTTTAATTAGCTTTGAGATGGAAAAAATGTAAGAATTTGTCTTCATATATTTTATACAAACATTTAAATATACTATTGTGATTGAGTCATCTTGAATGGAGATTTCACTTCAGATTTGCATGTAAATTTATTTTTTTAAGTTGTATTATTGTGTTGAAGCATGAAAATAGATCACAGATATAGTTGATCTATTAATTTGCTTTTGGAACTCTTACAAATTGTGCAATTAACATAGAAATACTCATTTTCTTGCAAAAGTAAAATATCCTAAGTTTGTAAATTTTAAGTAATAAGAGAATAGTATTGGGAATAAGGGAAATTACCCTTTTGTAAAATTTGTGCATGTATAGAAAGAAAAAAAGATATAGTCAATATTTAGAAAATAATATAACATTTGTTAGTTATGTAATTATTTAACATTCAATATTGAATACTTGTAGATTAACTAATAAAATTAAATGCAATGGAATGGTTGCTTACATGATAGTTTAATTAAATATGGATAAAATACAAATACTATAAATATACAAAAAGGTAGTTTTTTAGGTTTAGTGGAATTGGTTAAAATAAGTGACTAAAGCAACAAATCTAGACTTCTTTTAACTTTTGTATAATGGGCTTGCATTTGATAATTACAACAATCACTCCTCTTGTTTTGATGATCACGGTGTAGTCTGCATGATATCTTTGGAATGTGACGATAGGGTGTATGTAGAGACTTGCAAGTTATCAAACACTTGAAATAGTTGTGAATGTCAACCCTTAACGATCAATGTTGCCAATATTTTTTGTTGTGTGTTTAAGTTTAAGCCCTTGTGATTTGTATATTTTTAATGTACATTGATGTTTTTAGTGGTATTAAACGATAAAGACTACGACTCCCTAGGGTTCCACATACATTTTTTGGTTCATTGCGATCCTACATTGTCCCTATGTAATTCTTTAAGTGAAAAACAACAAATAAGGGAAGTTCGGGTGGGTTTTATCCATCCCTATATACAATATATTTGACTTATCTAGGTGCACCATTCACAAGTCTCGTTTCAACCCACAATTTTGAACATAACTTAACTTCTTGGCCAATGCATAGGAGTATCTTAGATTCAATTTCTTTGTCCTTTAGATGTGAGCATGATAAATCTCTAAGTTTCTTTGTTATGGATAGGGCAATTGACATTGGTGAAGACAACAACATATGTTTATTATGTAATGACATAATTTTATTTGTTGCAAATATACATATGAAGAGTAAGAAATTTAGATTTATCTTCAAAGGTGAGTGGGGAACTTGATCTTCCCAATAGAAGTTACCAATCTACAATTGAAGGCTCAACATTTTTTAAACTCTAGATTGGGCATACTATTCTTCATTTTGATAAAATATTTTGTTCAAATTTATAATTGTGTTAAAAATGTGTCATAGAGTCTCCCCATAAGAAGTCAAATCATACGTAGGGATATCTTTGGTTTTTGATAGTTGGTCCAAGTCACCAAAGAGCATGATTAATCATCTACAAATTGAATGTTTTTATGCCTAGGGAATACTTCACACAAATAACTCTCAATTATTTTTAGTAGCTTTGGGTCAATGAGGCTCAATTTATGTATTACTATGTATCAAATGAAGTACATGCTCTCTTGGAAGGTTGCAAGTGTTCCTCATTGTAAGGTAGCATTTATTTTATTGGTATTGTATTGATGCTTATATGTTTAATGTTGCCACACACATTGGTGCAATAAGTAGTGTTGGTGATAGGTTGATTGGGGTTAAGCTCATGAGTGTGAACTTGATGTTTTTATTGATGAACTATAAGTGATTAAATGTTTGAAGATGTTAAGTTGATGATCACCAAGCTGCAGAAAGTTAATGCAAGACATTAAATCAATTAATGTATTGTATTGTCATTGATGTCAACTTTTTTTTATATATTAAAATAGAGTATCAACAGTAAATCAAAATTACATTAAAAGAGTTTTGTTATGCAGAAGAGTGATCTGCTATAGTTTACCATCCTACTACATCTAACTGAACCGATATTATAAGTGCATTACAAAAAGGATTTGCTGACCAAACAAAAATCAGAAATTTATGGGATTATGATTCATCCTATCCACTATTGTTTTCCCTTGGAATATTATTGTCCCATCCATCATTGTTGTCTTCATTTTGGTTCACATTCCTGCTAGCATTTTGGTTTCTTCATTTTGGTTCACATTCCTGCTAGCATTTTGGTTATCTTCATCATTAGCCCAGTAGTTATGGCTTTCATGGTTGTCCACTACCCCTGTAGTAATAATGCCTTGATTGGGATTAACTGTGCCTCCATATGTACAAGTTTCTTGAGGGTCCTCGGTATATGAGGTAGACTGGACCTCTTTCTTGAAGATGACCATGGCTCCTTCCTTGATTAATTCTTGGAATCTTTCTCTTGGTACTTCGATGACAACAATAACCTATGTAATAATATGAAAGAGTGTGAGTTTAATAAAAAACTTAGTAAGATCTTTGCTTTTGTCTTGGAAAATCTCCGCATTCCTCAACCTCCAAATGGTCCACAAAGTAACACTAGATAAGGCAACCCAAAATTTGTTCAACTTACAATAAAAAACATCCACAAAACCCAAAATAGCTTCATACCAACAAATGCTATTAGGACAATTCCAGGCAATGACTCAACCAAAAAGACTAGACCAATCCTACTAGCAAAAGGACACTCAAAAAAAAGATGTTCATAAGTTTCAGGGCACTTTCAAATGGAACAAACGACATTTTGCATACCATAAGGGGACATAAAATAACTAACAGCTAATTTTTTCAGATATAGAATCCATCTAAAACATAAAATTTTGGGTTCCACTTGAGCATGCCAAAATAAATCAAAGAAAAAATGCCATCTATTACATGTCCAGTTGGGTCCCCGACTCTGAATGATTCTATTAGTAACATTCACATCAGACTTGAGCATATTATAAATACTTTTACAAGAAAAATCTCTCACTACTTTACCATTGTTCCACTTTATCTGATCCGCCATTTGTTTAATATTCAAAACCTTACCAGGAAAGAATCTGCCCACAACTTTAGATATAAGAGTGTATGTTTTTCATGAGTTTTAGGAAGTTTATATTTATTTATGATATCTTCCCACGAGCTCAATTTATCGTCAACTAGTACATCTTTAATTAGAGATATTCCCTTACTCTGCAATGCTTTGGAAGAGCAACATTGTGTTAGTCCTAGTGGTTTATCTTTTAGGTAAATGCCCCACCAAATAGATCTATCTATGATAGCAAAGTATGGGTTCTTCCCCACAACATTTCTTGCACATATTAAAGGCCTTACCTGACACCATGCCTTCCAAATAGATTGGAATACCTTGGATCCACAAACTTTAACTTTAAAGTCTCCCAATAAAATGTCACTGATAGGAACATGCTTCCATTCTTTCCCCTTTGTGATGACTGCCTTTTCAATATCATTCCTGATTAAAAATTTCCAAGGTTCTTTCCCTTCCAAGGCTCTGAGGATCCATTTGGCTGCTAGGGAAATGTCTTGTGTTCTAAGATCTCTTAACCCCAACACCCCAAGATGTTTAGGAGAGCAACACCACTCCCATTTGACACAATGCCTTTTCTTGTCGCCAAGTCCTTCCGACCATAAGAACCCTCTCAACACTTTTTTTCCATTTTATCAAATTGATACTTAGCAAACAACCAAGTGGATGAGTAATATATTGCATGGGATGAAAGGACTTTCTGTACCACTTGGGTTCTTCCAGCTAAGGATAGCATGTGTGTCTGCCATTTCATATGTTTGTTTTCAAATTTTTTATAAATCCATGTACACATTTCCTTTACATTGGGGGAGATGGAAAATGGAATACCCAGGTATCTTACAATAGTTGAGGGCCTAGACCACTGCCATTCTTTTCTAGTGAGCCAGTTCGGTGCCCCTGAGGTCCATCCTAGTATAGTAGATTTATGTACTACAATTTTGGCTCCTGAGGCAAGACAAAATATCTGTAGTATACTGAATATATTATCAACGATAGCTTCTTCTAGTTCTAGGAATAGAGTTGTGTCATCAGCAAATTGTTCTATAATAAGCTCATATGTATTGGGAAGAGTTATACCTTTTATAGGTGGACCAAATTTACTGGCCTTAATAATGTATGATACAACATCAACATCAATGACATATAAAGCCTTGTCAATGTGCATCCCTTCCTAATGGATCTACTTAGTTGGATTGAATTCAATGTTTCACCATTCACATTGATCACTATAGAGGAGTCTTGAAATAAGATGTTAACCCATCTGAAAAAATAATCTGGGAACCCAAAGGCCTCCAATATTTTCAACACAAATGGCAACTCAATTCTATCATATGCTTTTTCAAAGTCTAATAATACCATCACTACATTTTTTCCATCCATTTTGGCCCAGTGCATAGCTTCCCAACTAGTAATCAAATTGTCTAGTATATATCTTCCTTTGATAAACCCTGTCTGGGTGACAGAGATGATGTCATTTAGAATGCTACTAATTCTCCTAGCCAATACTTTAGCAATTATTTTGTAGGAGATATCAAGTAGGGTAATTGGTCTCCAATTTTTTACTTGAGATTTGTCTCCCTCTTTAGGTAGTAGTTTAATCATACCTTTATTGATATTTTTACCCAGAGATCCTACTTCAAAGGCTTCTTCATACACCTCAAGAAATTAACTTGCTATCCATTCTTGGTTATTTTTGTAGAATTTTGCTGATAGTCCATCTATACCTGGGGATTTATTATTAGCTAGGGAACCAATGGCCTCATCCATTTCTTTGAGACTAACATTTTATTGTAACCTCATAGCTTCCTATTTTGACACCTTCTTGGGGATGACCTCGAGGCACTGTTGTATTTCCTCATAATTGTCCTCTTTGTGCTCTGAAGTAAATAATCTCCTATAAAACTCACAGAAGGCTTCCACTATTTCTTTATTGTTCCTAGTGGGTCCTTTCTCACCTTGTATTCCAGTAATTTCTTCTCTGCCTTGATTGCCTCTGATTAGGTTAAATAAGTATTTGGACCCCTATCTCCCTCTTTGATCCACCTAGCCTTAGCTCTTACTTTTTGACCTTGTATTTTATAATTATGAGTTTTCCTCAACTGCATTTTAGCTTGAATGAGTGATTGCTCTAACTCTTCATCATTTCCCTTCTCTTGGAGTGTTGTCTCCACTATAATAATTCTCCTCTGCTGCTTATTTTCCTCAAACTTCCTATCCATATCCTGCTTTGTTCCAATTATTTGAAACATGTTCCTCCATGTTATTACTAATTGGTCCCATTTATCTCTGGTTGAGCTTCCTTGGTTACAAAATTTGGATAGGAAAATAGCCATTATAATAGCCTCAATATTATCTTCATCATCCAATAGTGCATTATTAAGTTTGGAGACCCCTTTCCTCTTTTGGGCTTGGTATTGGTCATTGGCCTTGTTGAACATGATGCATCCATGGATAGGTGAGTGATCAGACATGGTGACAGGAGTAACACAGATAGGGTTTTGCCCCACGGGATGTGAGAGCCCAAAGGAAATGTTGTCAAAGTATATCCTATCTAATATGCATTATATCCTATTTCTATTTGTTTGATTGTTACACCATGTAAACCAAATGTTATGATATTCTTGTCTTTTCCTTTCCAGTGGATCACTTATGTGGATTCTTCTTTTGAATTTAGACTAGAAAAGAAAATCGTTGTCTTTCCATTCATGCTTGTTACCACCACTCTTATCTTTTCTATCTTATATCATGTTGAAAACTCCAATGAAAATCCATTCATCATGTGATAAATTAGAGGTAATCTAGTCCCAAAGTGTGCTCCTTTCTTTGTAGTCATTAGGTGCATATATGTTACACACCCCAATAGTTTGGTCATTCTATTTGAACATAGCCCAAATAACTCTGTTACATGGAGAAACCCCATATTTTGTCATCTTATCACTCCATCTATTCGCAATTAGAAATGTAACACCACCTTTCCCTCTTTCATGTTTTGAGAAGATGCATCTTGCACTATTCTAGATGAATTTAAGTGTATTGTAAGCCCTAGCTCCTGTAACTTTGATTTCTTGTAAGTAGATAATATCTTTATTTTGGATTTTGTTGCACGAATTTCTAACCACATACTTCCTATCAGAAATCTCTATGCCTCTAACATTCCAGCTATGGACATTCATCATCATTGACTTTTGGTGAGGGGTTTATGATTCCTGTAAAGTCTGTTAAAGCAATCTGGCATTTCTTTATTCTTGGGTTTATTATTATTTTTCAAGATATTGCTTCTCTCATATGTTTTCCTCTTCTTTATTCTTGGGGTTATTATTATTTTTCAAGCTATTGCTTATTATTATTTTTCAAGCCATTTCTTCTCACCCTCCCTCACTTAAATGCTCGTATATTGGTAACTCTGCATCCTAATTTCTCTTTCCTAGATGTCATTGCTTTAGAAGTTGAAGGAGAAATCTTTGAATGGGAGGTAGTGAAATTATGAGACATAGGTTCATGCTTCCATTGTAAACTTAATGGGCACAATAGGAGAAACTTCCCACTCCTCAAAAATATCCAAAAGGATTTCCCTGAGTCTCAGGTTAATAAGAACACCGAGAATAGCAACAATGATACAGACAAAGGTAGTAACACTAAGGAAAAAATAAACAATAATGATGGCTCTCCCCCACTTTCAAAAACTATGGATACCCATGTTGACACATTTGAATCTCTTTCCAATCCACTATTTGAAGGGGAATTTGAAGTATAGAAAGTAGGGCATTCCATTGATAAGTAGAATCCTTTTAATTGTCAACCCCAGTATATCCCGGTGGTTAGAGAAAAATTTAATGACGGAACACTAAAAAAAATGCACAACAAAGAGTTCTGTATAAACTAAAAGATAAGAGTTATGACAACAAAGGAAAATATGGGCAGCATTTGGTTGGACAGATTAAAGGAATATCTGATAGTGCGCCTCTCAGAGAGAATGAGATAATACCTAATATAGAAAATCCTTTATGATTATCATTGATCTCAACTTGATATAATCTAATTTGTTATATAGATATTGTCAAAGACTTCAAAGAACCACAAAAATAAAGGTTATGTTATCAATAATGCATACAAGTTTAATATACACCAAATGACAACAAACACCGATGGACAGTGCACCCCGACGGATAGAGAACCCTAAGAGTAGAGTCACAGTGATACTTGAGCAAGATGCTTGAGAAAGCATTATCGAGAAGAACCTAAGTGATACCCAAGTAGAACTGAAAGTCACAGTGTTGCTTGATGGACAGACAACCCCGATGGACGGAGATGCCTGAGGACAACTGAAGTCAAGACTGAGCAAACAAGGAGTTAAACATCGATAAGAACTGAAGTTTAGAAATGAAAAAAGACTTAGCTGGTAGGAGTTAAATATGGAGTTAACTGATTGATTACATTTTTTTCATCAACCAGTTAAAATTTATAGATAAGCTAGAGATTAAAGCTAGTTTTACTCCAGTTTTCAAGGAGAAATTTGTGGTATAAAACTAAAGCATGCTTTAAAGCAAGAATAGCGAGATTTACGGATCACGTCAAGAACAAGAAAGACAAGGAATTAGAAATGGTGAAATCATGTTTATAAGAGAGACAAGCTAATTCATTATGAATTGGGGGGAGAAGAATAGAAGAGGATCCTGAAGAGAATACTGGTGAAGAAGACTTCATACAATCCTGATCAAACAAGTTGAAGAACAGAGCTAAAGTTTTATGTGGACACCAAGCAACAAAGAAGCAACAACTTCACTAAGTAGAAATAAGTGGAACAAAGGAATATAAAACAAACATTTATCAAAAAGCTATTATGGGCTTACAATAGATTTGAACATCTGCAAATTTAAGTTGTATATATGAACATATCATATACTATTTCAGTTTAACCACTGATTCAGAAAATCTCTTAACATAGTGGGATTTAACTATCCTTTATATATTGAGATACATCCCAAGGAGTATCAAAAAATTTCTCATGAAGATAGCATAGTGAAATTCCAGATATCAAGTGACAAACTATTATATTTAAATCCTCTAATAAGGTCACACTTAACAGTGTGTTTGTAACATTTAACAGGGTTGGCTCTTCACTGAGCTCACTTCAGAAGAGTGAAAATTTTGGGTTACCAGTCCCAAGTGGGTTTTTCCTTAACAGGGTTTCCACGTTAAAAATCCATGTGTCAAATGTGTATATGGTTCATTACTTTGATGTTTTGCTTTACACATTACTAAAACAAGATTGATTGGTAAACACTAAGTTATTTATTGTACTTCGATAAAGGATAGACTACTATTCAATAAAGCTTAAGAAAAAGGGATAAACAACAAACTTTGAGCAACAGTTATTTGATAAGATTATTTAAAGGCATACATCTTGTAGGACTGAAGATGACTAGAGGTTTATGTTTGTGGTATAAAGTTTTGGGTTGATTTATTGGATTAATTTTTGAGGCCACTGATTCACCCCCCCTCCCCCCCCTCTCAGTTATTCTAAAAATTGGTATCAGAGCTTGTGTGATTAGAAAGGGAGTTTAAAGACTCAAGCTAAAGATCACACGATGAGAAAAAGGGATGTGCCTAAGTTGAACAAAGACAACTTTGCATCATGGAAAAGCAGGATAAGACTCCTCCTATCAGGTATTGGAAATGATGTTACTCAATACTTGGATACTGAATATGTGTTGCCTACTGGACATCACACACTTGATCAATTGAGAGAAAAGCATGAGCACAATTCTACGATGATGGAACTTTCTTCCTCACTCTCCGATGCTGAATTTGAAGATGTCAAAACATGCACCACTACAAAGAAAATGTGGGACAAATTGAAGCTAGTACATGGAGGATATGCAAATGTTCTAAGAGATAAGGGAGAAAGCCTAAGAGGGAAATTTGATGACCTAAGAATGAAATAAGGAGAAAGTATCACTCAATACAACTACAGAATCAAAGAGGTAGTCAATGCTATCTGAGGAGTTGGAGGTGTACTTGAAGAAGAAACAGTGGTAAGTTATATCCTAAGAACCTTACTGCCTGTTTATGTTATTAGAGTATCTACTATACAAGAAATGAGAGCAGTAACAAATAACAATGTCACTCTAGATAGTTTGGTTGGTAGACTTATTTCAATTGAGATGAATAACTTTCACAACAGTGTCTTACCATCTATTAAGTTTGCATTCAAATCTTCTTTGAAAATAAGTAAGTCAAGTCATAAACACACTATGAGAAATGATAGTGAAAGTGATAGTGATGACCAAGAATTTGATGAGATTGAAGCACTAATGGCTAGAAGATTGCAGAGAGGCAAAGGTAGATACAAAGGTAAATTACCATTGGTATGTTTTAATTGTAAAGGGATTGGACACTTTGTTGCTAGATGTCCTAACAAAAGAAAAGAAGACAGAAATAGTGATAGATCATATGAAAAGAAGTTTGATAGAGGTGATGACAGAGATTACCGAAGCAACTGACAATCTAACAGAAGAGATAACTGAGACTAAAAGGAAAAAGGGAAGAAATCTTGTTACCTGGATGAGAACAAGACTCAGAATACTAACATTGAATTTGATGAAGATATTGAGGTGGTATTTGTTGCTATGAAGGATGATTCAGACGAAGAGGAAAGGTATGTTGAGACTGCACTCATATCTAAGGTTAGTAAAAATGATGTCAAGATTATTGATAGTAGCTATACTCACCACATGACTGAAGATAAGGAAAAGTTTGAAACTTTTGAGTATTATGATGGTGGATCAGTAAGAATGGGTAATGACTCATCTTGTCTGGTTGAAGGTAAAGGAACCATAATGTTGAATAATCTGATTAGATGTGAAAATGCATACTGGGTAAAAGGACTTAACTATAATCTATTAAGTGTTTCATAGCTGAATAACACATGTCACCGAGTTGCATTTGAGAACAAAAATGCAAAGATTTTTAATGAATCAAGAAGGTTGATCAGAACTGGTGAACAGACAAAAGGTAACCTATTCTATCTTGATGATATTAATAGGTCACTTGTTTAATGGATAGAAACAAAGACATATGGTTGTGGCATAAAAGGTTATGTCATGTAAATTTTGACAAAATGATTAGGATAAGCAATAAAAGGAAAGTAAGAGGCTTACCAAGCATGTCAAAGCCTGACATGTCATGTGTAAGAATTGTCACAAAGGTAAAATGACAAATTCTAGTTTCAAGAGTAAAACCTACACATCTAATGTCATTGTAGAATTAGTCCATACTGATCTATGTGGACCAATGAGAACAAAGAGTTACTATGGTGATAGATACTTCATTCTCTTTGTTGATGATTATTCTAGAATGATGACAGTTATGTTCTTAAAAGAGAAATTAGAAGCATTCAAAATGTTTAAATTGTATAAATCTATTGTAGAAAAACAAAGTGGTAAGGAATCGTAATGATTAAGATCAGATAGAGGAGGATAATTTATTTTTGATGAATTCACTAGATTTTGTAATGAGCATGGAATTCAAAGATAGGTTTCTGCACCAAGAACACCATAGAAAAATGGGATTACTGAAAGAAGAAATAGATCCATTGTTGATTGTGCCAGAACACTGATGATTAAGAAAGGAATTACTCAAACATTCTAGAGAGAAGCTATCAGTACTGCTGTCTACACATTGAGTAGAGTCCAATTGAAGAGAGACACCAATAAGACACCTTATGAGCTATGGTATGGATACACACCCAATGTAAGTTACTTCATAATTTTTGGAACTCAATTTTATATTTTGAAAGATGATAGAAATGGAAATCTTGATTCCAAAGGTGAAGAAGGAATATTTTTAGGGTATTATACCAAAATCAAGGCTTATAAATGTCTTAACAAAATAATTTAAAGTGCAAATGTCAGAGTAGATGAATTTGCAGAGAAAAATGATAAGGAAAGAAGAAAGGAACTGGAAGACTACAACAGGTTTTTCTATAGTGAAGAACCTGACACTCTACCCGAGCAATAATGTATCGCTCCTGAGTGACAGAACAATGCACCTTAGCATCAGGCTGCAAACACCTAAAATCAGGAAATTGCTCAAAATGATGTCTCAAGCGATGGAGATTAGAATGAAGGTCAAGATGATGATCACAATGATGAAAAAAGAGATGAACCGGTACTTGCCAAGTATGTCAGAATACGCCATCCACAAAACTAGATCATAGGAGACAAGACGACTAGAATAAGAACAAGATGCAAGTCACTAAACACTAGATGTTTAATTTGTGATTTTGAGCCTAAATCTGTTAATACTACACTTGAAAATGAGGAATGGGTTAGTGCTATGAATGTAGAGATAGAACAGAACATGGACATTAGTACCTAGACCGGATGACAAGAATGCCATTGGTACCAAATGGATATTCATAAATAAGCTGAATGAGAATGGAGAAGTCACAAGGAAAAAAGCAATATTAGTATGCAAGGGGTATGCACAAGAAGAAGGTATTGACTATGGAGTAACCTTTGGACCCGTTGCTAGAATAGAAGGATCCATAATTCTACTTGCTTATGGTACATTTAAAAGATTCAAGGTATACCGAATGAATTTCAAATCTTCATTCCTAAATGGAATACTAGAAGAAGAGGTATACATTGAACAACCAGAAGGGTTTGTTGATCCTAACAAGAGAAACATGGTTTGTAGACTACACAAAGCCTTGTATGGATTAAAACAAGCACCTAGAGCATGGTATGGAAGACTTCACTCCTATCTCATAAGTATTGGATTTGTAAGAACAAGTGAAAACAACAATCTTTACTTAAAAGAAGATACTGATGATAACATTTTGATTGTTGAAATATTTGTTGATGATATCATATTTGGGGGTAATGATATGTTATGCAAATCATTTTCTAATGAAATAAGTAAAGAGTTTGAGATGTCAATGTTTGGGGAGATCAAATTCTTGCTTGGTCTACAGATTCTTCAATGGGATGCAGGCATATATATCACACAATCCAAATACATCGAGGAAGTGCTGAAGATATTCAAGATGGAAGATTCCAAGCCAATTGGAACACCTATGGAAACCGGATGCAAGCTGACAAAGGAAGACAAGTCAACCGAGGTAAATCAGACCCTATATAGATCTATGATTGGAAAACTCATGTATGTTGTTCATGGTAGACCAGATATAGCACATGCATTCAGAATAGTTGCAAGATTCTCTGCTAATCCCAAGAAATCACACATGACTACTGTCAAAAGAATTCTGATATATCTAAAGAATACAGAGGACTATGGCTTATGGTATAAAAGAGAAGACAAATTTGAGCTTCAAGTCTATACAGATGTTGATTGTGCTGGAAATTTAGATGACAGAAAGAGCACAATAGGAGGAGCATTCTTCATGGGTGACACACTTGTCACTTGGATAAGTAAGAAGCAAGGATGCATCTCACAATCTATTGCAGAAGCATAATATGTGGTTGTTGCTGCAAATTTCTCTAACATTGCATGGATCAAACAATCACTGGAAGGTATGAATACGAAAATTCTTGAACCAGTGATTATCTATTGTGATAATACTAGTACAATAAACATATCAAAGAACCCTGTCATGCATTCTAAGACTAAGCATATTGCTATAAAGTATCATTACTTAAGAGAACAAGTACAAGAGAAATAGGTGATACTATAATATGTTCAATAAAAGGAACAATTAGCAGACATATTCACAAAGCCATTTCCTAAAGATACATTTGAGTACCTCAGAAAGAGACTAGGGGTCCGACCCTTGTCTATTGGTCACTAAGTTGACTAGGAAGCTGGATCAACCTACACATAATTATAAGATCATTCATGTTGATGCAAGCAAAGAGATGGACTACAAAGATACATCAGTACATAGAAAGGTACTTATCTGCACCGAACACCAGAGTCATTGTATTGTTGATGGAAAGGGAAATTCAAGGAGTATAATATAGAAAGGAGGAAGGATATAGTTTGGCATTGTTGTCAAAGGGAGAGAGATTATATATCCATCATAATCATCCAAAGGGAGAGAAGTATCCTAAGGGAGAGATGACTTAAAGGGAGAGAGTATATCTATTGTTGTCAAAGGAAAAAGAGATATCCATCAAGGAGAGCAACAACCAAAGGGAGAGAAAAAATTAGAGAAGAGGTTCTACAACAAAGGGAGAGACAGGATCCAAATTTGCTACATCTATCCAGTAAAGGGAATGAAGATTGAAGAAAGTACTCTACAAGAATCAAATCTAAGCTAGAAGAGCTTACCGAGAGCCAGACATTTGTACTGGTTATGGAACAATAAGTTTGGTAAATTGATGAACTACAACTGATATATTTAATATTATATTAGTAGTAATGTAGTATGTTTCCATCAATGCCAAAGGGAGAGATTGATGAACTATAACTAATTTAATGTTTGAAGATGTTAAGTTGATGATCACTGAGCTGTAGAAAGTTAATGCAAGACATTAAATCAGTTAATGTATTGTATTATATTGTAATTGATGTCAACTTGATATAATATGATTGGTTATATACATATTGCCAAAGACTTCAAAGAACCACAAAGATAAAGGTTATTTTATCAGTAATGCATACAAGTTCAGTATACACCAAGTGACAACAAACACCGACGAACAGTGCACCCTGATGGATAGAGAACCCTGAGAGTAGAGTCACAGTGATACCTGAGCAAGATGCACGAGTAAGCATTATCGAGTAGAACCTAAGTGATACCCGAGCAGAGTTGAAAGTCACAGTGTTGCTTGACGGACATACAACCCTGACGGACAGAGATTCTCGCAGACAACTGAAGTCAAGACCGAGCAAACAAGGAGTTAAATATCGATAAGAATTGAAGTTCAAAAATGAAAAAAGACTTAGCTGGCAAGAGCTAAATATGGAGTTAACTGATTGATTACATTATTTTCATCGACCTGTTAAAAGCTATAGATAAGCTAGAGATTAAAGCTAGTTTTATTCCAGTTGTCAAGGAGAAATATGCGGAAAGCAAGCTTTAAAGCAAGAATGGCGAGATTTGTGGATCACATCAAGAATAAGAAAGACAAGGACTTAGAAATGATGAAATCATGTCTATAAGAGATACAAGATAATTCATTATGAATTGGGGGGGGGAAAGAATAGAAGAGGACGCTGAAGAGAATACCGGTGAAGAAGACTTCATACAGTCCTGATCAAACAAGCTCAAGAACAAAGCTAAATTTTTCTGCGTACACCGAGCAACAGAGAAGCAACAACATCACTGAGCAAAATGAAGTGGAGCAAAGGAACATAAAAGAAACATTGATCAGAAAGGTATTATGAGCTTACAATAGATCTGAACATCTACAAGTTTAATTTGTATATATGAAAAGATCATATATTGTTTTAGTTTAACTATTGATTCAGAAAATCACTTAACAGAGTGGGATTAACTATCCTTTATATATTGAGATACATCCCAAGGAGTGTCAAAAAGTTTCTCATGAAGATAGCATAGTGAAATTCCATATATCAAGTGACAAACTATTATATTTAAATCCTCTACCAAGGTCGCACTTAACAGTGTGTTTTTAACCTTTAACAGGGTTGTCTCTTCACTGAGCTCACTTTAGAAGAGTAAAATTTTTGGGTTACCGGTCCACAGTGGTTTTTCCCTTAACAAGGTTTCCACGTTAAAAATCCATGTGTCAAATGTGTGTATGGTTCATTGCTTTGATGTTTTTCTTTACACATTACTAAAATAGGATTGATCGTTAAACACTAAGTTATTTATTGTATTTCGGTAAAGGCTAGACTGCTATTCGGTAAAGCTTAAGAAAAAGGGATAAACAGTGAACTCCGAGCAGTAATTATTTGATAAGATTATTTAAAGGAATACATCTTGTAGGAATGAAGATAACTAGAGGTTTATATTTGTGTTATAAAGTTTTGGGTTGATTTATTGGATTAATTTTTGAGGCCACTAATTCACCCCCCCCCCCCTCTCTCAGTTATTCTAACATTTATCAAGTGAGAATTTCCTACTCCCACAATTTTGTGAACAATAATTTTAAGTAGAAGTTGCAAGAATTGGATTGAAAATGGGAAACAACTATATTATGTGCCTTTTTTATTCAATGGATAGGTCAAATTGGGTGTTTCGAATGAGATCATAGTTAGGTTGAAAGGTTGGCTAGTCGGAGTCTATGAAAGAAGTAGCTACTATTTCTTCTATTGGAATGATATGGGCTTTTCCCTAGTTATGGTCAAGGTAAATTCCTCTTAGAATAAGCATGTCAAGTTCATCAACATGAATAGGAAGGTCTAGGTATAGACTAAACAAGACTTTCTATTCATTTGGTATGTCTTCTTTCATGTGACCTTCCTCACTGGCATGACTTCCAACATTAGTTCTTCAGTTAGTTATAGAATTATCCGTCACACATGTCATAGATTGTATTTACATGATAACCTCTCACATTGATCTATAATTTGATCATCCAAGGTACCAAAATTATTCCTAATATTTCAAAATGGATGGCATAGTAATAGTAGAGTACTCCAAAAAAATGTTTGGAAAAAGTTGTCCTATTTTGCAGGGATGCTTATGAATCTTAGAGATACTCAAATAGTTATTGTAGATTTCTCTTACCATTTATTGTGCTTGTGAGATGCTTTCAAGATCCACTTTTGAGACACTTCAATAAGTGACATTTTTTCTAGATGTATAGGTCGTACCATGTAAGCGTCGATATGGTTTGGGGACGTGGTTGTAGATACAATTGGGATTGAAACATGTTGAATATGTTTTTTGTTTACATTTAAAGAAGTGAATGTCCTACTACATAGGAAGAGTGATAATTCTAGTAAATGTTTTCAGGTCTCTTAAGCACTGATATCTTTGTCCACAAGGGTATAATTAAGCATTTTGTGAAATGCATGCATGGTTGGTTTATTAGGCTATAAATTGTTTGATATGCGAGATAGGATAGCATGATATCTTTCAAAAATTTGTTCAAATTTTGTTGCATATTTATCAAAATATTTAATTATTGCATTTATTGAGAGAAAAGGTTAGAAATCTACATTGGCCCACCAAATAGATAACATAGATGGGTTGTGTAGATTGAAGCAATCATCATTTCGAGTAGGAGTGTGTTTAGTTTGGTCATTTTCAGTAATAGAGATGTCTCATTTTTCTTACATGGTTGAGGGGGATTTGTAATGACCTGAACGAGATGTCCCCTTCCTCCTAAGACAAGTTAGTAGTGTACACTTTATAATTTTTTGAACGCAGTTGACCAATTCATTATAGTCATTGGAAGGGTTATTTGTCATAATCATTCTTGTGTCCATCAAGCAAGAGTCATCAATAGGAAATTGATGAAATATTTGGTTTCTTAATTCAACGATTCTTGGGTTCCATGAATAGACATATTTATTAATGTAGTCAACTACATTTTGTACTGACTAAATGCTACTCCATTGTAATGTTTCAAAATTAGGTACTACTTAGAGGCAAGTGAAACTATGGATATGGGTTGACCCTCTATATTGACACTCGTACCTAAATAAAGATGGTTTTAGCAACTAATATAAGTAAAATTTCATTAAAATTTTACAATGTTAAAAATTTTATTCCTTTACAAGTAGTCCCTTGCACCGAGAAAATTTTCAAGCACCTCTTCAGACAATGTAGTAATTGTGGTGCATGTATACTATCATAAGTTGTGGGTTTTAAACTATACTTTTTAACCTTCATATATAAGTTTTATAATTATTCATAGGTTCAATGAAGGGCATGCTACTATGTTGGTCTAGCCATTTTTTATCTAATGCCCTAAGGGTGAACAACAATAGTGTGCAACCAATCTGATAATCATGTCTGGAATCTCACCTCTACGATGATTAAAAATGGGTATGTGCCATGATTTGTGGAGGTAAGGTGCATCATTTGATAGGAAATATTGTCATCTGACAAGTCCTTTAGTATTTGAAAAGGGTCAAAAATAGTTGTAGGTAAACAATCATCCAATTGTTAATATACAAATATAAATGTTTTAGCTTAACTTTGATGATGCATAAGTGTATTCAGTAGGAAGTATATAAATCATGGGTCTTGGCCAAACCTATTATCATGGTATTGTATAAGGTGAAGAGAATATTAATGTAACTTTACTTCTTTTATACATTTTTGTTTTAAAATATAATTTCCTCGTAGAAACAAAGAGGGAAATGTCATTACAAACAATCCTTTAGTGGTGTATTCATTTATAGGATATGGAGAAATGGATGACCATTATATGGTAGGACTTGGTCATAATTTCCCTAGTTGTAGTAAAGAGTGCACTACTTCAACCTCTCTAAGAGCAGGTGGAAATTTTTTCACAAATGATGATTGTGTCTCCATGTTCTTATGTAATGGTTCATGCTCTATAACATCTGATTGTGTGAACCTTGCATCTTTTGGATCACTATTACTATGTCCAAATAATCTATATGCATTGATAAGTAGGGTGTAATTATATAAATATATTGAGGAAAAATAGATAGTGTGGCCACTATATTTGAGTTTTCCTCTTCTTGAATAGGTAACTTGAGGTATTGGGATAACCCTTGCAATCAACATCTCCTCGGTTTGATAAAGTCTTTGCAAACATACAAGTTTCTCCTT
Source organism: Thuja plicata (assembly GCA_018584345.1). Taxonomy (NCBI): domain Eukaryota; kingdom Viridiplantae; phylum Streptophyta; class Pinopsida; order Cupressales; family Cupressaceae; genus Thuja; species Thuja plicata. The sequence goes on from MU226296.1 coordinate 520,723, forward strand.
AGGGTTCATGTTGTTCCATTTTAAGAATTAGTGGGAATTTTTTTCTATTGGGCATCTATAACAAGTTATTATTCCATGAAATTTATTAGTTTTTATTCTTAGGTATCTTTCCATGCAAACTAGACATGTTCATGTTTGAGAGGGTGACTACTCTCATAAATGATTCCATTAGCATTCATTCTTTGTTCACAATATGGTTTATCCACCTTTAGGATTTACATATCCTTAGCCTTGAAGATGATTGACCCCTATAGAATTTTGATCAACAAGTTTGGGCTCCAATGCATCGCACACCATGGCCAAATACATTTTCACAATTAATATATATTATTATAAAATTTACAAAGTATCACTATAATGTGAACTTCTAAATCTAAAAATTAATAGAGAGAACAAAAAAATTTAAATGGATGTTTTTTGGTAATCCAATATTTACCACTCCTAAGATGTTCTTGCATGAGGCAGGCTGTGTAAAAAAATTACAAGCTTCGATTTGGGAAATAAGTGATGTTAATAGAACTACCATGTCAACATGTATTCTAACATTTATTTGTCTTTAATATAAATTTCAATAAATATGTAAGCATGTTTCCTTATACCTCTTTTAGTTTTGGAAAGCCTAAGGAACATCTCAAAATTGTTTACAAACAACTAGATTTATTATACTCTTCTCCACTCCTCGAGTACTAAAGTCTTGACTATATCATATTCTTCATCTAAGTGTTGTTCCATCACAATCACTTGTCTTATAACTCCCTCAACCAAGGTATGGAAAATAAATTTTGTAATGGTTAATTTATACCCCATAACACACTCTATGTGATTGAACATATTGATTCCTTGTAGTATTTATGTTTCTCTTATGTTAGTTTGTGATATCTTGCTCTATTTTCTTATGTTTATTCTGTAATCATTGCTAAATTTTAATTCTTCAATAGAATATTTTATAAACATGACCTTCCTAAAATTTCTCCAACATATTCTTCATCATGGTAGTTCATAGTTACAAAATTTAATTTACTATTATTAATATTCCATCCTTTTTAATTTCTATACCTACTATTTGTAGTTTACATAATCTTACACCTTATATATTGGGCACTACATCATGTATTATTGTGTTTTCTATCTAACTTTTCTACAACCTTCTTAAATATGTATAATATTATCACACATTATGTCATCATCCTTCCATCTAAAATATTAAGTCCATGTACACCTTTGTAAAAAAATTATTACCTTCCTCCATTAGGTCACCCTACAAATTATACTAAACTTACATGACCATATTGACTGTCTAGATACATTTATTAAGTGACATCCTTTAAGTTTATCTCTAAATTATTCATTCCCTACTCTTTAGATTAGCCATCTACTTAAAGAATCTTATACAATTATTATTCATTGTTATCGTTTATTTTTAATAAATCACCAATCTATCTTAACCCTCTTTTAAAGAAACTCTCCACTTTCATAGTTACAACCCGTGGTCTCACCAACATCCTTTAACTATTACATGTATGAATCCAACCTCAATTATTTATAGTAAAATGCAAGCTATTTCAAACCATAATGTTTTAGATCCTCTCCCACCCAAACTAATATAAGCATTAATTAGTTGAATGTAAGGTAACCATTTCTTCCTCAAGTGTGTCATTCCTAACTTGTACTAGTCATTTGTTATTCTACATGTACCCCGCTCTACTATATCTATACTTGACATTCTCCATATATTACTACTTCTAAACTAGCATATTTGTATTTTAGAAAACTTATGTAAAATTCATCAAAATATATTATAGCGAGGGTTAAGTTCTTTGAGATATCTTAGAATATTTTACAAATATATTAACAAAGATATTTAGCAAATAAAAGGTCAAAAATCCTCAAATGTGTGGAAAGATGATACAATAATAATTGCACAAATATCAACCATAAATAAATATTTTTAACTATTGGCTACCAAAGATCGAGTCAAGTCTAAAATGATAAACTATAATTAATAAAAGGTCAAACTACTATAGCATAGAAATTGAATATAGCCTCACAAAAATATCATTGTTTATCTTGCTTTTTTCAATTAATTAAAGGGAAAATCATACCATAAAGATCACAAAAAATAAGTCGACACACACCAACCAAATTTTATTCAAGTAATTTAGGTATTAAATTATTTCATGGAAATGAGTACAAAATGAAATTTTCTCTATAAAAGCCTAACTAAATTCACTTAAATTTTTTACTTGACTTTCTCTGTATAATATTAATTCTAAACGAAGTGTCTATACTATTTTTCAACGTATTCACTACATGAAATCTCTCATATATAATCAATGCCCTTACAAAATATTCAAACTACCACCAATATTATTCCTCTAGATCCTTTCTTTCAAAATTTTGTTTTGACCAACCTATAAACTTGTTGTGTGAGTTTATCTCTTAGTGCATGCTAATATTGGCACATAAAATTAGTGACTCTTCTCAAGATTCAACTCTATTGTAACCAATATAACTTATTTGCCTCTCCTTGAGTTTGAGATAGTTAGAGGACACATCCTATAAAAAGTTCTTCCTTCACCACCATTTTACTCCTTCAATGAGAATAATTTTGATATAATCACAATTCTCATAATATCTTCTTTCTTTGGACACCGATTCAATCACTTTTATGTCTTGTGATCCTTAACAAGGTTCACTTACTCTTGTATTGACCATGCATGATCTCTTTATTTTTCTTAAAATCCATTTGATTCCTAGAGGGAAATTCATCTTTTTTATCCTTTGATGGAATTACGTACTACACATCCTCTTGAAGATTTTATGCCACCATACTTTACAATTTCACTAGTATAATAAGATTTCCAACCCTTTTATCCTTGTGATTTCTAATTAATCTATTGTCGTACTTAGCTTATTAATCACCTCATTGACCTAACTAAACACTTCCTCATTTGATTAGTTCAATGACCTTTTAAATATAGACATCACCTTCTTAAAAAGGTCATTTGTTTCTTCTTGTTTCTTCTCTAAGGTTCTTTCTAAATTTGAAACTATAGTGTTGTCCCTAAAAATAATCCTCTAGTATATATACCATATAAGAAAGGATGACCAATTTACTCCTTAGTCATAATTTCACTTTATAAGTACATCATTCCTATCTAATTCTACAATATTGTGACATAATTTTATTTCTCCACAAGTCATCTCCTTGATAGATTACCTACAATAATTCTTATGCAAGTAAGAATCAATTAGACGGTCCTCTTAGCTGATCACCTAAAATTTAATTGATGCACAAAACTTCCTCTTTTATGGGGTTGTCATTTTTTCAAAAACACTTACCGTAATACCACTTGATGTAATCATGAATAGAGGTTCCAATTAAAGGCACCCAACCACACATTCCAATTGTATACCTAATTAATTAACAACTATATCTAATCAAATACAAAATAGGTGTAGCAATATAAATATAGAAAATAATATAATATTTCATTTACAATAAGTCATTAGACATTACAATGTGTCCTTAAATCCTTATAAAAGAATAGATTTTACAACCTAATACAATGTACTTTACCATGTACTTTTCCTAGACTACAATTACAAATGATTCTGCAACATAAAAAATACTACAATATTTTACCATATTATGTTCATAAGCAATGTAAAATAATATACCCATCAATGTGTTACTGGGCTTCTGATCTTTCTTTCTTTGATCCTCACTCAAATCAAGCCTTCTGCACTCAAAGGTTTTATCCTTTCACCTTAACATTACTTAAATGTGCCCTTGTATCAAAAAAATTATCTCAACCTTTCCCCTAAGGCTCAAAATATAGACAATACAATGTGTAGACTATAAAATAGGAAATTTTGTTTTTTGGACTACAGAGGTCATAATTGGCCAATATCAATATTTTAGGTTATTTGGCATGGATTCCTAAATCCCTAGTGCGTAGATCTCAGAGAGAGAGAGAGAGAGAGAGAGAGAGAGAGAGAGAGAGAGAGAGAGAGAGAGAGAGAGAGAGAGAGAGAGAGAGAGAGAGCAGAAGTAGGGTGACCAATTGGAAGTGTGAGAAAAACTACAAAATATAAGTTTTTAGAGGGATTTACATTGTTGAACACCTTATGATGCATGTCGTGATACATCAATTATATATAAATGAGGAAATGGAGTGGCCAAGCTGGTAAATAGATTATGGTGAGCTCATGGAAAGTGGAAGAAAATGTTATCTTTAGAATTTGGACTCATCATGCCCGATTGAGGTGCTCAACTCTTACCTTAGGATTTGTGTGCAACATTTTACTCATGGTTTTCTAATTACCATTTGATACTTCAAGATAAATTCTCTTATTTTTGGGGTTCTTGAAGTGGAGGTTTTGATAGTTAATTCTGTAGGTACTATTATATGTGCATACACACACATGTGGAGAAAAGGGTCAAGACCCAATGTATAACACCTAATTTTTATATTTATAAAGATCTCTCTATAGAAAAAGAAAGATAGTGCCTACCAAAATAGGGGATATGCCCAAGATCTCTCTATAGAAAAAGAAAGATAGTGCCTACCAAAACAGGGGATATGCCCAACAAAAACAATAGTTAGTCTTAAATGCCTCTTTCTATGCCCATTAATAGGTGACAAAAAATAATAGAAAGTCATTGAACTTTCATACCATCAATTATCTCCATGGCATAAAAATAAAAATCGTGACCCTTTGACATATTTTAATCTTAAGAGATCTTCAAATATTATAGCATGACATTAGATTTAACCACTTTTTCCCCTTGGGAAAAACCTAATATTTCCTTCAAAAACCCAACAATTATTTTTGCCTAGCCCCTTCCTCATTCATATTAATCCTTCGTATCAAAATGTGATCAATATGTTATTGAATATGTAATAGAATCAAACACACCTATTTATAAAATAAAAAGGTAATTAAATCTTTGCCAACATGCTCCTTATGTTTGGAGGCCTCCGCTAACCACCATAATCTCCAATAAATTGTGTATATCATACCATTATTCCACTTGGAATAGTGTCTTTGTTATTTCCCATGAACCATATCCTTCTCCAATTTCAATTGCTAGATCATAAAAAGCGAGTTTCACATCCTAGTTATTCTAGTGTTTATATTAAAACTTGATAAAATCCTCATTTAAGACCATCTTGATGGCCTACAACATCATCTCTATTTTTCTTTGAAAGACTTTCCTTAGGTGATCATCTAATTTTTTCCCTTGGAATTCCATTTGACATGTCTTAGCCTTCAAACAGATTGCACTCTACATTTTTTAATATGTGAATTCATACACTTAAGTTCTTGATAAATATATCCCACCGTCATTTTGCACAAGGGTTGACCATCTTCACATTCATTCATTGATGTTTTCCTTCAAAATATAATAGCACACTCTAAACCTACAAAATTCACTATCAATGGACACGTCTAAAGAGTAAATAACAAGTTGTTTAATATTTTAGTGTCTCATTCTAGGTTGATTTCTATTCATCGGTTCTAGAGGCTACTTTGGCCTTTCGGACATTATTAAAATATTTCATTCATTCTTTCAACATGCATTAATATTGCTTAATTCCCCCGTCCAACTTTCATCTACATATTTGTCAAGATCATTCTAAATATCCTCTAAATAAATCTTATCATCTCCGTCCTTTAATTTTCTCACCCAATTAGAAGGTCAATAAATTATAGAGTTCCCTTTCCTAAAAATGTAGGAGATGTGAAAATGCTCACAATATTCCAAGAAATTTCAAATAGAATGTAGGAATTCACTTAGTTTACAACTAGGATTGCTTCTATGTTGAATAACATTCAAAATAACTTGGGAGTTTCCCTCAATATTAATCCTACTTGATTTCATCCTTCTACACATTCATAACATAATATAAGATTCTTGAAACTTAGCCTCATTGTTTCTCTCAACCTTTAGTTTTTTGGATTACATTGCTAAAATGTTCCCTTCATGGACTCTCTACACATACTTTTATATTGATAGCTTCAACTTACCTTAGGTATCTCCGTCAAAGTTGAGCTTAACCTATCCTTTATCTTGCGAGATCTATTATGTATCTATTATAAGTTAAAAACTAAATTAACCCACCAAACTCCACATGTTTGGTTGATTTAATAGGCTTTGTTACTTTTCTATAATTAATCTAGATTTTGTCTGGACATACTTATGTAATAATCATACTCTACAAATGTGTTGTAATTGTTGTCACAAAAGTTTGCACCCTTGTTTGGGTGATGGATAGTGACCTAAACAACCTTGTAAAATATGGAAAAAACCTCCAAATGTGGGACTTTACATGCGATGTTGAGAGTCTGGAGAAGGAGTTCATGGCTTCTTTGACCCATTATGGATGATTTTGTGACATGGGAAGTTTAAAAAACATGAGGGAGATTGACTAGTATAAACTCAAAACATCATTTATTGATTCAAACCATCATCTCCTAGATCTTCCCTATTGCAATAAAAAGAGCCTCTTCAAGAGGATATTGAGAAGGTTTTACCAATGGAGGCCTCTCTACAAATGATAGAAATTAAAGAGAAAGAAGAATTATAGCATGAGTTGCTACAGCAGGAGGTCACTCATGACATGAAGGATAATCAGGGAGATTTAAAGGATATTCTTATCCTTGAGAAAACATGTGCTAATTTATATGAGGTTTCCCTTCATCCTATGCATATTATTATAGCATACATGGAAGATATTGATAATTATGATTATTTTCTTGAATAACTTGATGACATCTTCTCTTTCATTAATATTGGGCCACCATCTCTTACAATTGAAGAACATAAGTTGCAACAGCAACAATTAAGAATCAACATACCATCAACCATACTATCAAAGCCACATTTAGGCCAACATGATAAAAATATTGCAAATGACAACATTGAGGTCAAGGGTGATCTCTTAGACCTAGTGTCATTAAGAGAATTCCCCATAAGGCATCTAGCTCTGCAAGACATCAACAATTTGTCCCTGGTCATGCTTGATTCAAAGCATGGGGGAGTTGATCACAAGGATGAGTAGGTTTTTCTTGCTCATAAAGACAATGTTCCAATATTAGAGAATTTTTTTTTTTTTAATATTGGGAGAGCATTCCAAAGGGCAGTAGTATGTCTGTCATACTTATTGTTCTATCTAGTTGCCCATATCCATGAAAGAAGCAAAAAAATTGATAAGGACATGAAACTACTTAAATAATATAGTTAATGGATTTGTTTATCCCTTTTCACGTGAGTATCTATATATGTTAGGTTATATGTTTTATGCTTTCAAAGAAATGCACGAGCACAACTATTTCCAGGAAACAAATTATTTCGATGTTTTGTTCAGTTACAGGAGGTTGCAGATATCTATTTTCATAGTGGCTCCATGCCCAATGGATTTCCAGGCTACTGATATTGTATAATTAGCATACAATTATCCCCTTGAGTTTCCAAAAATGTTGAATTTTATGTCACCATCATCCCTCTAGGTTAGCTTTTGTCACTTTGATCAATTCGGGAAACCTTGAAGAGCTAAAATCGGTGAGGAACACTTCAAGACAAAGATTTTGGTGGAACATTCCTCATGTTTAACCAAAATAAGCATGTCAGGCTTCTTTAGGGGTCTAAGGATATATTTTGAGAAGACATGCCCATGGTCCCCATGAAATTACAAATCAAATTTCCATTAAGGCTAAACATGAAATACAAGGGTAGCATGTCCTTTGTTTCACCGATGAGATCCATCTCAGTAGCTACAACTATCACTGGAAGAAAAAAGTGGTGTTCCGATGGTGTATGTTGTTTCGATGGATGTCACTATGGTAAGTCACCCCATTGAGTTTCCTCATCAGTGTAGCTATGTTTATCGAAGATAAATTCAAAGCACAATCATATATTGTAAGTTCCCTCAATGAGGTTTGCATCATTAAGAGTCTTGCTGATATCCAAGAGATGGGGTTCACTGGGGAAACTCTAATGAATGACAAGGATGGAATTGATAATTCTGATGGGAGATCTTACACTGATGATTTCTATTGGTGGGACATCTCCTATGTTTCACCAAAATATTTTGATGCAAATAAGTGAGGAGATGTCATCAATAAGGATTTATTGTGGTTTCCCTGATGATCGATTGCTTTCAGCTACAACTCAATCCACTCAATAGAGGAGGTTGGTTATCAAAAGAAATTTCATGATGATCAAAGTAGCCATCTTTAGCACCAATAAACACAAAGGTTTCATTAGGGAAGCTCTTGCATAAGAAGAACAAACAAAGGATTGAAGCATTAACACTCTCAACTGCATCCAATGACCTATCTTCTCTTGTTGACTCATTCAAATGGTGCCATTACTATTTTATGGTCTTGATAAGATTCTCTAATCATTGCATGACCATTTATGGTTGTAGATGGATCTTCAGATAAATTCCACTCACCAATAGAGTACAACACATGAAGACAGTTGTGTGCTGACTACCATTCCCAATTGCAGAGATATTAACTTTTGACCTCCCCTGTCACTTTTAAGATGAATATTTTGCAAGGATTGGATTTTGACCTGATCATATCTCTTTTTGTAACTCAATCCTATTTGAGGGTTTAAACTTCATTTGTAATCAAAGTTATGCCTGATCTATAAAGACAAGGCTTGTACATATCTTGTAAGTTCTTCTCTGGTTCTTTGCAGAATCTTAAGCTCTACAATTGTAATTTCTTGTTTTGTTCTGTATTAATAGAAACCTTTGTTTTACCTTATCTTTCCAATCTAATACACTGTGCATTTTGTTTCCATGTATGGATTGTTTCTCTTCTATTTTCTTTGTTCACATGTTGTGTTGATGTACTCATGGATGCTACACCGTGAGACCTTTCTTCTTTGCATCATTTCATTAGTTTTGATCTACATATGAGTCCTTGGAGGATAGAATCGAGTTGAGATCTCTTTGTATTTTATTGATTTATTGATGTTTTGTGCAGATATAGGAAGAGAGATCCATGATTCAATCTGGTGCATCACCCCTTTTCCCTTTCATGCATATCCTTCTCCCCTTTCCCTCAAAAGCAGTAGTTTATGTGCACCCTGATTGTGAAGGAATTCAACCTTCTCTAGAGACTCAACCTCACTTGTTAAGTCCCGCACTTGGAGGTTATTTCCATATTTCATGAGGCCACTTAGGTCGTTAACCATCACCTAGGCCCAAGTGTAGACTTTTGTGACAACAATAGCCTTTATTTCTTAAATAAACACTGAGTTGTATTTAATTATGGGATTTTTCTCTTGAAAGGATTTTCCTTACTTAAGCAATCACTTTTAATTTTTTTCCCTTTATATGGTGTGATTAGTTTAATTTTTACACGTATCTCCTCTTTGGACTAGTCCAAGGAACATATTCTACATCCCGACCTCCTTTGAACTTGGAGCATGCCTTCTTCATTCAAAATAAAAAATATTGGCTTTCACCTCCACCATTCCTTCTTGAATAATTCTAAAAACTCTAGTTTATAAAGACAATTCCTATATAATCCTTGAGTAATGGTACTCAAAATACAATAATCTAATCTCATAAAATAGTTATCTTTTACAACGTTTCCTTCATCAATTTTTAAATATTGAAAGGGATATACTTCTTTGCACCATTTATTAGGACTTTAATAAGGATCAATGTGGACCCAAATCATCAAACATGTATACTTGTATCTTGGAAATGACTCTAGTTTCCCCTATTATTCATACTATATTCCTCTAACCTCCAAGAACAAGGTGATTAATTTGAGTTTTAGCAATTCAAATGTGCACCACCTTAAACCATGGAATAGGAATATGAAAAACTTTATTATGTTATCACACAATGTCCTTATAATGATATTTCCCATTTTTTATTGTGTAACTTCCTAGTGACCAAAATAGTTCACGTGTGTTACTATGACTTTTATGTGACAAATAAAATTTTAGCACTTCCAATCTTGAAATTTGAACTCATAAATCTCAATGGTGTCTCCAAATAGCATGTTTGGGGAGGGGGGAATTTTTTAGATGTTACCATATAGCCATGTAATGACGAGATGCTCCATGTGTATTACCAAATAAATATGTAAGTATGTTAATAATTTATTGTCCCTTCATGTGACAACTGATTGTTAATCAAGCCTCGTGCACTCTACCCATTGAGTTCCTAGGATTGATGTAGATTACTACAAAAACTAGAAAACCACACTCTAAATATAACTCTAAATTATTCTAAAAGAACATAAAAGCACAAGGAAAATAAATATACATTTTTTGGTGATTGAATTTTGCCTAACCCATGATATGTTACCACATAAAGGACAAAACTTAGTAACTTCCTTGGGTTTAAAGAGTTGGCCACATTCATTTCAATGGGATTAGTCACGTTTTTATCTCTCTATCATGTTATTTGACCTTATGTAGATATTTTGGCGATAAAGTTTCATTGTTGAATGTATAGTATGTAGTCATCCCAATTATATGAAGTTCTTATAGTTGGACATCATGCTTAATTCTATTATTAAGTCAAGTGATGTAGAACTAAAACCTTTGATAGGGTGACACATGTTAAGTTTGGATGACCAATCTCATAATCTCGATATTACATTCAACTATACATCTTATCCATTTTAGATTTTTCAAGGTGAAATAGATTCCTCTTTTGTAATTTCTTCTAATGGGTTACCAAGTCATCAAAAAGTTATTTCCAACTAAGTACATAACCTTGTTTATTAATAATTTTCCCTTAGTATTGTGGGTAAGGTTCACATTTTAAATAGACTAAGGTTATGTCATCCATTATGTTCTCTGATGTATGGTGAATCTTTAATTATTATTCCTTAAGACTTATCCATGAAGTCACATCCTTACCATCAAACTTATTTAAAAAAATCAATTAAAATAAATTTTAGACCTCAAATTGGTTACCATGTCTCTTATTTTGGTCTATCCAAGTACTTACCATAAGGTGCTTCATTTTGATTTCAATTGAGATAGTGGTTGATATTTAAACTTTTCTAAACCCTCATTCAGAACAGTTGTAAACGTACACATAAATTATCTATGATAAAAAGTATTCAAATCTAAGTTTAATTTTATCTTAACTCATGTATGTGGTGAGTAGAAAAGAGTCACTGGACTTAGTGGTTGTAGAAAAATATTTTATTCTGGAAGATAACATGGCTTCTACATGAATATTTCCCAAACTCTAGGTTTTGATTTGGTAAAGCAGGGAAATACTTGATGCTAATGGTATCTATATAATTTTAAAATGTGAATTATAATTTAATTTGATATTCCTCCACATACCAAAACTTTTCTACTGAAATACACAATGCATTTTGAAGACTATAAAGAATTAACTCCTTCCTGATTTTTAATAATATTTTAAAAAAATATAAAAAGTGTTGAAAATTCTAAAAATTACAAGTTTTAGAGTAAATTTATGAAAAATAGTAAAATAAAACCAACTTGATAAAAATGATCACCAAAAGGTAAAATATAGATAGTACATCTTGCTTGCATAAATTCTCAAATTTCTTGGAAAAATTAGTTAAAAAAAGTTTACGATGATTTGTGAGATATAAAAAATAGTTAGACCATTTTGGGCGGGAGGTAATCTCCATATTTCAAAATATAGTTAAATAGATTGGATAAGATAACTTATGATTATTTGATAGACTCTTGCTCTCCCTTATATAAATAATTAGGTAGGATTACACTCTTTATTCCAATTGGGTTGCTCTAAGGACATAACTAGATTTATTAAATAAAAATATTAAAGTGTGCCACACCCACTTACTCCTTTTAAATTGAGGAAGATAAAATATTAGAAGCGTAACATATTTATTTTTTCAAGGCTAGTAATTTCTTGCTTCTCACTTAAAATACAATTCATATTTTAATTATACTGTATCTTTACATTTTATAAATTTTCATTCCTCTTCTAACATGATATATGCTATCACATTTCTTATGAAACCTACATGATGATATAATGCATTCTTATCTCTGTAACATTTTACATAAATGCATTGCACACAACATATCTACACGTTTTTTTTTTAATACGAGTTTTTCCTCATATGCAAGGACAATCTTTTATTTACCTTTATACAAGATTTCATTAATTATATTTACTTATACATTAGGTCCAATATATTAAAATATGTGTACATTTGATTCCTTAAAAATAAATCCATAATAATTATATGCATTCAATTTAAGGGGGAATATATCTCATGCTTATGTTAGATAAGGTGACACATTCATGGGTCCTACATATTTTTTTAAAGTGATAGTTTCATGGATTCTACACCCAATTTTAAGTTATACTCTATACCTTTTTATTGCTATAAGATTTGATGAATGACATAATCATATAAGTGTAAAGCTATTATGACTTTTAATATTGATGTTTGGTGCAGGTGCTACTAATGTGTTTATACATGCATACATATAACTTATGTACAACCCTTATAAAAATATTTTTATATAATTATTTTTTATTACATATAATGATGTTTTATTTCTAGATATTAAATTTTAATTTAGTTTTATTTGATATTGTATAGTCCTAAAAAGTTAGCACACATAATTGGATGTTTTAGGACCTATTAGATCCCATTTTGGTGATTTCAAAATCTGAATGTTCGTTATGCTTGATCCTAATGATTTGTCTTTTATTCTCCTGCACCTATTTACTATCCCCGATCTCCCCATGAAATTTGAGCCTATTTTACCTCAGATGCATAGAATAGTTGATCTATCCCTAGGACACATCAAATAGTTGATTTTTCCCTAGGGTTTTGGACCCAAATTTTGTTGGGATCCTGATGTCGGGGTCTTCTTTCGAGGTTTTCAACTATGGTCGACCTAGCTCAAAATTGAATCCCAAATATAGGGAGTGTTGGTCCCACTGAGAAGGGGGGGGGGGGGGGGGGGGGGANGGGGGGGGGGTGAATCAAACAAATCAAAACTTAAACTCTTAAAACTGAACTTAGTGATTCACTCAGTAATACTAAATACAGTAAATAACCAATTCACCAAATAACATAAGCAGAAATCAATCATTCAAACTTAGCAACATCATATTAACCATGTAAACATAAGATATAACTCATTGACACATGATTTAACTCATTGACACAAGATTTAATGAGGAAACCCAATTTGGAAAAAACCTCTGTGGGAATTGTAACCCACAATAAAAATGTACCCTTTTGAAGTACGCTTTGTTAAGAACTTATCTTGTTAAATATTACAAACACATTTTCTAAATGTGACCCTGTTAGGGGATTTACCTCAGGTCTGTTAAGATCTTCACCCTGTTAGGAGTGGCCTTGTTAGAGGTCTTTAAACACTCTTTTGTAATGTCACCTAAGTCTAGGTTTTACAAATAGTATGGTTAAATCCACTCGGTTAAGAGATTTCTCTATTACAAATATTAATTAGCAGCAATAAACTTTGATCTGTAAATATAGCAACTACCTTTTCTTGTATCAGATCCTTTATGCCCAATTGAATATTGGCATCTCATACTCCATTTATCTCTTTCCAAGACTATCGATTCTTCAATCTGTCTTTCTCTTTCCTGCTCGGTAAATGTTGTTCTTCAGCTTCTTTCCTTCTTTGTTTAATTCACCACCAACCTTACACTCTGTTTAATTATCATTCCTTATATAGACATACTTTTGCCTCTTAATCTCCTTAATTTTATTTTCCTTCATTTGTGCTCAACCGTTCAATCATCTTCTTCACATTTCTCAACTCGATAAACTATTTCACTTTTACCTCAAGAACTTGAAACTTTTCTTGGAACTTTCATAATTCTATTTAACCGCTTCATCTTTGCCTTAGATCTTCTCATTGAATTTTCCTGTTCATAGATCTTATAACCAACTTTATTTAATTAATTTCCTCATCTAGCTCATCATCGCTTCACATTAAATTTGATTTCATCATCATTTAATATCAGTAACTGTGCTCGGTAGAACTTGCTTTGCAACTCGGTAACTAACTTCTTCACTGCTCGATGTCTAACTCATCTTCGATGCTCAGTGCTCGGTAACTATAACCATCTCACATAACATTCTACCGACTGACTTAGTCTAGCTCGGTAAAGTAACTCTTTCAGTCATAACTTTAATTCATTATAGTTCCCGACTTGATCAATCAAATATACCGATTTGATAACATCAAATGTATAGTAGAAAACAACTATATCATCATTACTTCATCATTGTCTGATCTTTATTTGTCACCCATTTAACTTATCCTCTTAAGATATGGTAACATAATAAAAATCAATTCATCAATTGTTTGACATCAATGACAAAACAACAACTGATCTAACCATTTCTATTATCATGATACTTAGTATCACTTGACCTTCATCATATACATCAGATATTCATCAGTTAATAAAAAATTTCTCTCTTTGGCATTAATGACAACCACTATAACAATCTTATAGCAATTGATGATGGTAGCTCTCAAATACATAACTATACTCCCTCTGAGTTGATATATTTGTTTCCACTTTGATATTTATGATATGAATCTCCCTCTTGGATAAATCTTGTGTTCCTTGTAACATACATTATAAATTCCCTTCATGAGTAAATATTAGCAATTCATTCTCTCTGTCAATATCTCTCTTTAGATAAATGTCATCAATTCATAACTCTCCCTCTTTATCAATATCATCAATGTATTCTTCTCCCTCTTTGACAACAATGCCAAAAAGTCACTACTGAAAACTTGTTCCAGTAGTGGATTATACTTGACATGTACTCATAAAACATTACATACAAAAATCTTTTTACAACTTCAGGAATCACCTAAAGTGTGTCGTACTAACATCAATTCAGAAATAGATATTCTAATTAAATATAGAATTGATGCAACATGCCTCATGCTCTTTAGTGAGCATTGGATAGGGGAAGAACCCCTAATTTACCTCTTAGATACTCAAAAGAATATTTAAGTAGTGTCTTTGTAAAGATATCAGCTGATTGTTCCTTTTAATTCACATATTCCAATTTCACATTCTTCTCTTGAACTTGCTCTTTCAAGTAGTGATACTTGATATAAATGTGCTTGGTATTTGAATGCATAATCAGGTTCTTTGATATATTAATAGCACTTGTATTATCACAAAAAATAGTAACTGGATCTTTGATCTCTTCTTGCATACCTTAAATTAATTTATTAATCCATACTATATTTGCACAATTCATAGCAGAAACAACATATTCAGCCTCGGTAGTAGACTGTGAAATACAACCTTGTTTCTTACTCAACCATGTAACCAATCTTTCACCTAGAAAGAATGTGCCTCCACTAGTACTTTTTCTGTCATCAATATTTCCATCCCAATCTACATCAGTGTATACTTTCATATCAAAAGTACCTCCTTCCTTGTATAATAAACCAAACTCTTATGCGCCTTTTAGGTATCTACATATGTGTTTCCTTCAGATTAGAAGAAAATGTTGCAACGATTCCAACAGTGTGTGCTATATCAGGTCTGCTATGAACAACATACTGTAACTTACCAATCATAGATCGATAAAGAGTATTATCCACCTCTTGTGTTTCATCCTCTTTGTATAATTTACATCTAGTAACCATTGGTGTTCCAACAGTTTTGGAATCTTCCATACTAAAAGTTTTAAGAATCTCTTTGATGTACTTGGATTTTGTAATATAGATTTGTCTAGTAACTTGTTGTATTTGTAGGCCTAGAAAGAACTTAATCTCTCCAATCATTGACATCTCAAACTCTTTTCTCATTTCATCAGCATATCCTTTACATAAAGTGTCATTGCCTCTAAATATAATATCATCAACAAATATTTCAGCAATCAAAACTTTATTATCACTGTCACACTTCAAGTAAACATTATTGTTATCACTTGTTCTTTGAAATCCTATTTTGATTAGCTAAGAGTGCAGTATCTCATACCATGCTTGAGGTTCCTGTTTCAATCCATATAAATCTCTATGTAACTTATTAACGTGTTCTTGTTTGTGTTCTTAATGAATCCCTCAGGTTTCTCAATGTATACTGTTAGTAATAACTGAGAGGGGGGGGTGAATCAATGGCCTCAAAATATGTCCTTTAAACTTCAATCCACCAATCAATACACCTCAGATTATTAAGTCCCTACAAGATGTATGCCTTGAAATACTTTGAAATAATTAACTGTCTGTCGGTTTACCTTGTCTGTCCTTGTTCTCCTTGATTACTGATAAGCAGTAAAACTTATTTACTGAAGCTAAGTAAATATTCAAAGTAAACCAATCAATCCAGAAATGCATATGTGAAATGTAAAACAATAAAGTAATAAGCCATACACACATAACACATAGATTTTAACGTGGAAACCCTGTTAAGGGAAAAAACCATTGGGACCGGTACCCCAAATTTTCACTCTTCTAAAGTGAGCCCTGTTAGGAGCCAACCCTGTTAAAGGTTACAAACACATGGTTAAGTGTGACCTTGTTAGAGGATTTTTATACATAGGTTGTCACTTAGTATCTGGCATCTACGCTACCATCCTTGAGTCAGCCTTTAGACTGTCAGTAGGCTTTGTGCTAATCTTACTACCATCCTTGAATCAACCTCCTTCTTAGACTGTCAATAGGCTTTAGGTAAGACTGATGCTACTATGATGAATCAACCTTTTTGGTAATCTGTTAGGATATACCTCAATTATAGAAGATGATTAAGTCCTTCTCTATTAAGAGACTTAATGCTTCAATGGTTAAACTAAAACACAATGACCTGTTTCTAATGCAACTTTGAATTGTAGATATTCAGATCTATTTATGTACAATACCTCTCTCATCAATGTATCAATTCAATTCCTTTGTGCTCCACACTTTCTGCTCTGTGATGTTGTGCTTCACTGTTCGTCGATGTCTACAGAATTCTTTAGCTCTCCCTTAGCTTGATTGATCAGGACTGTATGAAGTTTATCCTTCACCAGTTTCTCTTCAGCATCTCCTTTCTATTCACTCCCTCGTGTGTCTAATTTTTTGGAAATTAATTATGCTTGTCTCTTATATAGACACGATATTCCTTTATTCTTGATTCTTGATTCTTGGCGTGAAAAACAATCCAACCAATTTGATTTACGACTTTAACTCTTGATTTATCTCCTAGTTATCTTCTTGCCAACTGTATAAAAAAATTGCTTAACTGTGGTCGAATAAAACAAATAAAACAATTAGTTAAGTCTATCCTTAAGCTCTGCCAGCTAGATATTTTGTCATTTTGTGATCTCTTTGTTCTGTCGGTTAATTCTGCAGTTCGTCGACGATGACAACTGCCAGTTCCGTCAGTGTAACTTCAGATAGCTTCGGGATCTCTGTCCGTTGGGCATCATTGGATCTTGCTTATTAGGAAACACTGTCTTCTTTCTTTTCGGGCATCACTGTGACTTTATCTCTGTCTTTACCGATGGTGTGCACTCCGTCAGTGTTGTCTATCACTTAGTGAATACTTAACTTTTATGCATTGCTGAAAGCATAACCTCTGTTCTATTGATTCTCTGAAGTCTTTGGCATTATGTACATGATCGTACAGATGATATCAAGTTGACATCAATGACAATACAAACCACTAACTGGTTTAATGTTTTGTATCATCTTCAACTTAACATTATCAAACATTCAATCAGTTACATGTCATCAATCTCTCCCTTTGGCATTGACAGAAACATACTATATTATCATACTATACTATTTCTAATACAATATTAATATAATTGTTGAGATTCATCAAATTACCAAACAATTTGTTTTGATAACTGATAAAATGTCTGACCGCTGGTAAGCTCTGTGTTAGCTTAGATTTGATTCTTGCAGCTTTCTTTGTCTCTTCTTCTGATATGTTGTGTCCTTTGTTTGTGTTAATTTCTCTCTTTTGACTGTTCTTCTTCTTTGATGTCATTGTCTTTTATAAAAATTCTCTCCCTATGGATATGATATCTCCATGTTTGGACTAATCTAATAATAAGTAGGTTCTGATGATAATATGAATACATTCTCTCCCTTTGACAACAATTCCAAACAAATATTTTACAAATATCTGACATTCTGTCAAACAATTTTCTTTATCCATAATATATTCCTTGAATTTCCTTTATCCATCATTAATATAACAATATGCTCTAGTGCTTGGTTCTGATATATACCTTTCTGTATATAGATGTAGCTTTGAAGTTCATCTTCTGCTTGCATCAATCATGAATGATATTCTGATAATATATGGCTGATGCAGCCTTCAGTCCTTTTACTGATTGGTAGACATGGGTTTGAACCCTAGTCTTTTTCTCAGGTACTCAAATGTATCCTTGGGTAGTGGCTTGGTGAAGATATCAGCCAATTGTTCTTTTGATTGCACATATTCAAGTATCACCTCTTTTTCTTGAACGTGTTCTCTTAAATAATGATACTTGATGGCAATGTGTTTAGTCTTTGCATGCATGACTAGATTCTTGGAAATATTTATTGCACTGGTGTTATCACAATAGATAATTACTGGTTCTATGATCTTCATATGCATACCTTCTAGTAACTTTTTGATCCATGCAATATTTGAGCAGTTTGCAGCAGCAGCAACATATTTCGCTTCTGCAGTAGACTGAGAGATACATCCTTGCTTCTTGCTAATCCATGTGACAAGTCTATCACCCATAAAGAATGCTCCTCTAGTTGTGCTCTTTCGGTCATCAAGATTTCCAGCCCAATCAGCGTTGGTAAACACTTTCAGTTCAAATTTTCCTTCTCTTCTATACCATAAGCCAAATTCCTCAGTATTCTTCATATATCTTAGAATTCTTTTCACAATAGTTATATGTGATTCCCTGGGGTTAGTAGAAAATCTAGCAACAATTCCTACTGCATGTGCAATATCTGGTCTAGTGTGTACAACATACATGAGTTTTCCTATC
>MU226296.1:543389-554075 GCA_018584345.1 Thuja plicata
TAGTAATAACTAAGGGGGGGGGGGTGAATCAGTGGCCTCAAAATATGTCCTTTAAACTTCAATCCACCAATCAATACACCTCAGATTATTAAGTCCCTACAAGATGTATGCCTTGAAATACTTTGAAATAATTAACTGTCTTTCGGTTTACCTTGTCTGTCCTTGTTCTCCTTGATTATCGATAAGCAGTAAAACTTATTTACTGAAGCTTAGTAAATATGAAGAGTAAAACAATCAATCCAGAGATGTATATGTGAAATGTAAAATAATAAAGTAATAAACCATACACACATAACACATGGATTTTAACGTGGAAGCCATGTTAAGGGAAAAAACCACTAGGACCGGTTCCCCAAATTTTCACTCTTTTTAAGTGAACCCTTTTAGGAGCCAACCCTATTAAAGGTTACAAACACATGGTTAAGTGTGACCTTGTTAGGGGATTTTTATACATAGGTTGTCACTTAGTATCTTGCATCTACGCTACCATCCTTGAGTCAACCTTTAGACTGTCAATAGGATTTATGCTAATCTTACTACCATCCTTGAATCAGCCTCCTTCTTAGACTGTCAATAGGATTTAGGTAATACCGATGCTACTATCATAAATCAACCTTTTTGGTAATTTTTTAGGATATACCTCAATTATAGAAGATGGTTAAGTCTTGCTTTATTAAGAGACTTAATGCTTCAATGGTTAAACTTAACACAATGACCTGTTTCTAATGCAACTTTGAATTGCAGATATTTAGATCTATTTACATACAATAACTCTTTGATCAATGTATTAATTCAATTCCTTTGTGCTCCACACTTTCTGCTCTGTGATGCTATGCTTCACTGTTCGTCGATGTCTACAGAATTCTTTAGCTCTCCCTTAGCTTGATTGATCGGGACTGTATGAAGTTTATCCTTCACCAGTTTCTCTTCAGCATCTCCTTTCTATTCACTCCCCCGTGTGTCTAATTTTTGGAAATGAATTATGCTTGTCTCTTATATAGACACGATATTCCTTTATTCTTGATTCTTTATTCTTGGCGTGAAAAACAATCCAGCCAATTTGATTTACGGCTTTAACTCTTGATTTATCTCCTAGTTATCTTCTTTCCAACTGTATAAAACAATTGCTTAACTATGGTTGAATAAAAAAAATAAAACAATCAGTTAAGTCTATCCTTAAGCTCTTCCAGCTAGATATTTTGTCATTTTGTGATCTCTCTGTTCTATCGGTCAATTTTGCAGTTCGTTGACGGTGACAACTGCCAGTTCTATCGATGTAACTTCAGTTAGCTTTGGGATCTCTATCCGTTAGGCATCATTGGATCTTTCTTATTGGGAAACACTGTCTTCTTTCTCATCAGGAATCACTGTGACTTTATCTCTGTCTTTACCGATGGTGTGCACTCTGTCGGTGTTGTCTGTCACTTAGTGAATACTTGACTTTTATGCATTGCTGAAAGTATAACTCTATTCTATTGATTCTCTAAAGTCTTTGGAATTATGTACATGACCATACATATGATATCAAGTTTACATCAATGAAAATACAATCCACTAACTGGTTTAATGTTTTGTATCATCTTCAACTTAAAGTTATCAAACATTCAATCAGTTACATGTCATCATATACTTCTTCAAGAATCCCATTAAGAAATGCATAATTAACATCCATCTGATATACCCTAAATCCTTTTTAAGAAGCACATGCTATAATTATTCTAACTCCTTCCAGTCTAGCAATAGGTGCAAAAGTCTCTCCATAGTCAATTCCTTCTTCTTGTGCATAACCTTTGCAAACCAATCTAGCTTTATTTTTTATAACTTCTCCATGCTCATTCAGTTTGTTTCTAAAAATCCATTTAGTACCAATAATATTTTTGTCTTTAGGCTCATGTACTAAATTCCATGTCTTGTTCTTCTCAATTTGATCATACTCTTCTTTCATTACTTTCATCCAATTTTTATTAGCTAGTGCATCCTCAACTTTCTTCGATTAAAATGAAGATATCAAACATGTATTGTCTCTAGCCTTGCTTCTGGTCATCACTCCAATTTCCTTATTTCCAATAACATTTCTCAAGGAATGGTGCCTCCTCACATACTTTTCCAAAATAGGCTCGATATCTCTCTGTTCTTCACTATCAACATTTGGTTGTGGAACCTTGTTCATCTTTCTCCTCGGTAGGTGCTCTTAGCAAGGTTTTAGGGGCATCATGTTGTACATATACAAAATTCTCATAATCATCAAGTTCCTTTGTACTGTATCCATCATTACTTTCTACAAATTCATCAATTCTCAAATTTGTACTTTCCACCATTTTCTTAGTAACCTTGTTCTAACATTTGTAAGCTTTGCTCCTTGTAGAATATCCTAAGAATATCCCTTCATCTCCTTTTGAATCAAACTTTCCTTCTCTAGAATCTTTTAGAATATAGTATTTTCTCCCAAAAAATTTTAAGTAACTAACATTAGTTTTGTGATCATACCAGATTTCATAAGGTGTCTTGTTGGTACCTTTCTTCATTTGTACTCAATTCAATGTATAAATAGTAGTACTCATATCTTCCCTCCAGAAGTTTTGTGAAACTCCTTTTTCAATCGTCAGTGTCCTAGCACAATCAACAATAGATCTATTTCTTCTCTCAGCAATCCCATTCTATTGTGGTGTCCTCGGTGCTGATAATTGTCTCTTAATTCTATTCTCATTACAAAATAATGTAAACTCATCAGAAGTAAACTCACTTCCTCTGTCAGATCTTAGACATTTCAATTGTCTTCCAGTTTCTTTTTCAACTTGGGCCTTTACCACTTAAACATTTGAAATGCATCGTATTTTTCTTTTAAAAACATTACAGACATGATTCTCGAATAATCATCCACAAATAAATTAAAATATTTGTCTCCATAATAACGTTGAGTTGTCATTGGTCCACATAAATCAGTATGAACTAAATCCAAAATTCCTTGTGTAACATAAGTCTTTCTTGCAAAACTAGATTTAGTCATCTTACCCATCTGACATTCTTTATACATAGCATTCTCTGGTTTTTCAAGTTTTGGTAGTCCTCTTACTATACTCTTCTTACTCACTTTGATTAAGTTGCCAAAATTAACATGAGAAATCCTTTTGTGCCATAACCAAACATCTTCAACCTTAGAAAATAGGCAACTCTTCATAGAAGTATCAAGATAAAATAGATTACCTTTAGATTGTTCTCCAGTAGCAATCAGATTACTCTTCTCATCAAATACTTTCACTCTTCCATGTTGAAATTCAAGTCAATGACTTGTATTGTTTAGCTGTGCAACACTCAACAGATTATACTTTAATCCTTCAACCCAATAAATATCATCACATCTTGTGTTATTTAGTATAATTATAGATCCTTTTCCTTTCACAGGATATGGAGCATCATTACCAAATCTAGCATAAACTCCATCATGCTTTTCCAAGTAAATAAACTTAAGTGTGTCACCAATCATGTGATGTGAACAACCACTATCTATAATCCATGTTTCATTCTTACTTGTGATATTAGGGCTCTAGGATCTTCTTCATCGTAATCATCTTTTATAGCAACATAAACAACTTATTTCTCCTCATTATTCTCAAAAGAATCATCATCACTTAGTCCTTAATTAGAAATATAACAAGATTTCTTACCTTTGTTTTTGTAGCCTATGTATCTCCTGAATTTGTTTTCTCTTTTGTCCTTATCTCTGTTATCTTTCTTTTCTTCATCATCTTTCTCTGGATAGTTAGATGCAAAGTGACCAACTTTATCACAATTTCAAGGGTAACTTACCTCAGTATTTGTCTTTGCCTCTTTGTAGCCTTCTAGCCAACAAAGCTTCAAATTGTCTTTCATTCTCATGAGATTAAGTAAATAACTCTTCAAGTCCTTCAGTGCAACTATAAAATTTCTCACTAGAACTTCTCAAGTATCCATCTCTAGCAGTAGCTTCCCTAGCTTTTTCAATATTTAAAGTAGAATTAAATGCAAATTCAATCTTAGAAGTAGCAGGCATACTATTGTCAAAATTGTTTAACTCAAATGCAGTTAACTTACCGATAGTAGCATCTAGTGAAACATTCATCTGGGGTATAGATCTTAGCTCTTGTCTATCAGATACATGAATGACATAACTTGGTAGCAGGTTTCTCAACATTTTGCTTGTCACATCATAATCTGTTATGATACCACCAGCTCCTCTGATATAATTAATAGTATCCTTAAGTCTTGTACTATATTGTACTATGTTCTCTCCTTCCTTCATCCTCATAGAGTCAAATTTTCCTCTCAAGCTTTGTGCTTTAGCCTTCTGAACATGCTGATCTCCACCATAGGTCAAAAAAATCTTATCCCACCTCTGTTTTGCAGTACTACAACCATTAAGCTCATCATATTCCTGATCGGTAAGTGTAGAAACAATATCAATCATGACTTCTATGTGTTCATGTTTCTGTCTTTGCTCATTGATTGTCAAAGGTGCAGTAGTCAGTGCTACATATTCATTCTCAAGATAGTAAAGTGCACACTCTCCTACTCTAGACACATGCAACCTCATTCTACCTTTCCACGTAGAGAAATGATCCTTATTTAGCTTTGGCGCTTCCCTATTATACATCTTTAAAGCTTGACTCAAGTTCTTTGAAACTTATCACTTCAGAGTAACAAAGCTTTGATACCATTTTTTGGTCCCACTAAGAGGGGGGTGAATTAAACAAATCAAAACTTAAACTCTTAAAACTGAACTCACTGATTCACTCGGTAATACTGGATACAATAAATAACCAATTTTCCAAATAACATAAGTAGCAATCAAGAACTCAAACTTAGCAACATCAGATTAACTATGTAAACATCATATATAACTCATTGACATAGATTTAACTCATTGACACAATATTTAACAAAGAAACCCAATTCGGGAAAAACCTCTGTGGGAATCGTAACCCATAAAAAAAAAATGTACCTTTTGAAGTACGCTCTATTAAGAACTTATCCTATTAAAGATTACAAACACATTTTCTAAATGTGGCCTTGTTAGGGGATTTACCTCAGATCTGTTAAGATCTTCACCCTTTTAGGAGTGACCTTGTTAGAGTTCTTTAAACACTCTTTTGAAATGTCACCTAAGTCTAGGTTTTACAAATAGGATGGTTAAATTCACTTGGTTAAGAGATTTCTCTGTTACAAATATTAATAAGCAATAGTAAACTTTGATCTGTAAATATAGCAACTACCTTTTCTTGTATCAGATCCTTTATGCTCAATTGAATATTGACATCTCATACTCCATTTATCTCTTTCTCAGACTGTAGTTTCTTCAATATGTCTTTCTCTGTTTTGCTCGGTAAATGTTGTTCTTCAACTTCTTTCCTTCTCTGTTTAATTTTCCAGTAGCCTTACCCTCTATGTAATTCTCATTCCTTATATACACATACTTTTTCCTCTTAATCTCCTTAATTTTATTTTCCTTAATTTGAGCTCAACCTTTCGGTCATCTTCTTCATATTTCTCAACTCGGTAAACCATTTCACTTTTACCTCTGAACTTGAAACTTTTCTTGGAAGTTTCATAATTCTGTTTAACCACTTGATCTTCTCCTTAGACCTTCTCATTGAATTTTCTTGTTCTTATATCTTGTAACAAACTTTATTTAATTCATTTCCTCATCCATCTCATCATCTCTTCGCATTAAATTTTATTTCATCACCATTTAATATCAGTAACTGTACTCGGTAAAACTTGCTTTGCAACTCGGTAACTGACTTATTTACTGCTCGGTGTCTAACTCATCTTTAGTGCTTAGTGCTCAATAATTATAATCGACTCACATAACATTCTACCAGCTGACTGAGTCTAGCTCAGTAAAGTAACTCTTTCAATCATAACTTTAATTCATTGCGGTTCCCAACTTGATCAATCAAATGTATCAATTTTATAACATCAAATGTATAGTAGAAAACAACTATATCATCATTTTATGATCTGTATTTGTCACCCATTTAACTTATCCTCTTAAGATATGGTAACATAATAAAAATAAATTCATCAATTGCTTGACATCAATGACAAAACAACAACTGATCTAACCATTTCTACAATCATGATACTCGATATCACCCGATCTTCATCATCTCCATCAGATATTCACCAGTTAATCAACACGGAGTAAAGTATAAAAGTACATCCTCTCCCATTATTTGGTAAGAAGAATCAATTGATGAAGTAATCAAGTGAAATCTATGCATGAAACAATCAAGCAATCAAGCTGAGCAATTGAGGATTTAAATTCAAGATTTAAAGGCAAGCACCCAATTCAAGATTTCCAAGTCTCTATTTCTTCAAGATCTATCAAATAAAAGGTAATATTATCCAATTGTTGCATTCTCTCTGCCATGATGGCCAAGTAGAGGAATTATCAATTCAAGCAAGAAGGTTTATTAATTCCTCTCTCTCTCTCTCTCTCTCTCTCTCTCTCTCTCTCATGTGGTTATCAAGCTTATCTACATTCTAGATATTTGAGTGGCAATCATAGATCTATGCATTTTTGAGGGATTCCTTGATCCTATATCAAATTCCAAGTTCAACTCTTTGGATTCCAATTTCATTCAAGCATCATGTATTTGGGTGATTTCTACATCTGTTCATGAGGGTTTATGCAAGGTAAATCAACAATTATCCTTTTTTACAATATTTCCTTGATGAAATTTATATCATATTTCAATATTGATTCCTAAACAGGGGTTTGACCAAGGAAAACCCCTTTTACCAATCTTTTTCCCATTTTTTGTGTGTACGAACATGTAACAGAGCTACGATTTTAGATAAGGGCAGTACAAGAAAAGTTGCAAATTCTATGGAAATTTCATCCAAAAGTGCCAAGAGAAGATTGAGTTCCCAACCTATCCCTGGGTACATATCAAATTCCTGATCTGTCCCTGCCATTTTTACTAGAAATTATAGAGAAGGTCAGTTTTATCTTCTTATTTCAATTTTTGTCAGTTTCAACTCAATATCTTTTTATATTAGTTTGTTTTGAGCAAATTTTTATTAACTTCTGTATTAGATCAATTGCATTACATAACCATTCCCATTTCATTTCAATTACATTATTTAGTGAAGGAAAAACCTTGTCCCCATTTAGATATTGAGTCACCCCTTGAGCCTATTGGAGGCATTTTTACTTCCTAATGTGCAATTCATGAAATGGGGAAGTAATTCACTTAGTATATTATATGTTGCATTGCTCTCCCCATTTTTCCTATTGTACATGTAGACACCTAAAAATGGTTAAACAAAACTTATCAAGTTTAGCTATCTTCTAAGCATTTTTAATTAAATAATTATACATTATTTAATTAATTTATGCTAACCTCCTAGCTTAATTAATTTAATTAGTTAGCTATAGTCCAATTAATCTAATGGCAACCCATAACTATTTAATTAATTAAATCCCCTTCCTGTATTAATTTAAATAAATACCTTTATCTATTTAAATTAATTCATGAATCCCTCTTTATCCCACTTGTGATTAAATAATCCTATTTAATCAATTTGAACACATGGCTCCTAACTTGAACTCCTAACCTAACCTATCCCAACCACTTGATTTAAGGTTCTAACTCAACCCAACCACTTTATACATGCTAACCTTTCTCAATTAGTTAATTAACCTTGATTAACTAATTAGCCCCTCCACTCATTCTCTCTCCTCCTATCACATCCTCCTAATCCTCCCACTTGTCCTCTAATCCAATCCTAATCACTCCCTAAACATATTCACAATCATAATCCAAACATTAAGAAATCCTAACCCTCTCCGAAGTCAACCTTCATGTCACATCTCTCAAATCCCCAACCATATGCATTTAAGTCTTCCTTAAATATTCTTACATCCCTCTTACACACTCCATCCATCTCTTACATCTTTGTCCCCTCTCACATCTTCCAAAATGGTCACATTCCCCCATTCTTCCAAACCTCTCTCATTGTGACACTTGTCACAATGGGAGGCATTTGAGAAAGTACAATCAATGTGCTATCCCTCAAATGCATCTCCACCCTTTCTCAAGTTTGCATCTTGACCTTCCATTTATCCCTCCATTTGACTATAAATTGAACCCTCATTTCCTTTATTTTCATCCACCTTTTATGTATTTTTATCATGCCAAATTGAGAGCCAAAATCCTTCAACATAACCTTATAATGCCAAAATCCCTCCAAAGTATTAAAGCTTGATTATAATCAACATTTGAGCACACATTAAATCATCTTGGACAAATCTACACATCAAGGAGGCTTCATTGGTTTAAGGAGGTTTGCAAATTCTTAGGCCCTTGTTAGTGATTTTGAGTCTTCTTTTGTCTAATCTTATATGTTGTATTAGTTTAGTTGTTTGAATGCTTAACTAGTTTAGGTATTCCTTTTAACACACTATTTCCTTGTGTACATTTTGGCACGCTCGGTGGGACCCACTTCACAGGTCATTTTCCTTATTTTTTCTTACAAAATAACTAACCAAAACTAACGTTTTACCATTTTGATTGGCATTTTTGCAAGAATTTTGGTGTTTGCAAGTGGGGGGAGGAAGAAAAGTGATGACATTAAGTTTTTCCATTAGTATACTTAAGTGAAAAACATGATAAAGGTCATCGGTATAGGCATAACCGAGGGACAACACACTGCATAACCAACGAGATGACAATGCTTGTCATAAAAATGCTAAGTATAGAATTGCCTGACAAACACTGTCAAGTGTTGAAACCAACGACAAAGCATAAAGGACATCGCCGATGAAATAACTTTTGGTACATCTCCGATGGATCCAAAATCACTAAACCAATGGTACAGTTTTGTGAACATCGCCAAAAGAGCATAAAAAGCAAGGAACCCAACGAACAGTTCAAAATAGGGACACCGACAAAGCAGAAGACTGACATAGCAAAGAATGAAAGAAAACTGACAGACTAACAGAGCAACCCGATCATCAGAACCGACAGTCAGTTACAGAACCCGCAAAAAGTGGATCTGACTTTCTATGTCAGATAAAACATTGTGATTCTATTTATAGAGTTTTAATTTGTTTTAAAACATTACTTGAGGGTCAAGAAAGCATATTGTAAATTTTTTAAAGCATCCTAACGGATCTAAAACATAGCTAACTAAAGATCAAGGTCAAGTTGTAAACCTTGAATCTAGAGTTAAAACTTGAAAAGTGTGAATCAAGAATGGACCTAGAAATTAGTATATATAGATGTTCAATCATTTGTAATAGGTAATGAGTTGATAAATGATTGTATCCACGAAGAGAATCTAAGAAGAAGAAGTGAATTCATGCAAAGTTCAGAAATAGATCATATCAGGTCTCAAGAACACAGACAAGGCTACCGACAAATAGAGACAAGGTATCATTCAATCACTCAAGGTGAATACATATACATTGTAAGCTTTATAGGATCTGTTATCAGCAATTAGAGACTGCACATACTATTAGATCAACATTTATAATGTAGTTGCATTCTAACAAGTGCATCACATCAGAAATCCTTTTGTAGAAGGTGGACTTAATAGTTCTTGATAAATCTCTTAAAAGAGTGCACACCTAACGGTGTTGCTAAAGCTTCAAATGAAGTAGATCCTAACAGGTCTCCACTATAATACTCCTAACAGGGTAGATCACCAGAAGTGATCAAATTGTAAGCCTTAACTGGCTCCCTTCTTATCTGTAGATAGTGAAGTTTTATGGGTAGACATCCCCACCACAGTTTTTACTTCCTAACAGGAGTTTTCTGCGATATCATATCTTGTGTTATGTATTATTTACTTTCATATATGTTTCTTGAATTTTTACACATGTAAAGAACTTATGTTATGATTTCACATACATAAAGGAAGATGAACAAATAGATAGGTGAATATACATAACTGATGACACAAAGGTTAATGGGCCAATCACATAAAAAAATTTAGAGGTACTGATTCACCCCTTCCCTCTTAGTACATCATTCCAGTAATTCCAACAATTGGTATCAGAGCTAAGTCTCTTTCTTGAAAAGCTTAAAGACTTAAGAGAAAAGATCAAGACAATGGAAAAGTACAGACTGGACAAGACTATTGAGAATGAGTAGTTGCAAATTCAGATTTACTATGAGCAGTACAAAGAGGCGAGAGTAAGCATGAGAAAGTTGCTTGATGAAAGAAAGATTATGGAAACTAGCCTTAATGAGAAATATTATCAAGAAGAGGAGATCCCAGATTACTTCAACTCAATTGAATCCGCAACAAGAAAAGTATCAGACACATCAGTAGAAGAAATCACAAGTCTACAAGAAGTCAATCTACATCTGACAGAGAAAATCAAGATGCTGCAAATCGGTCAAGAGACTCAGATGGTTAAAATGATTGATGTCATGAATGATTCAAGAAAAGCTGAATTAGAGAGAACATTGGCTATTAAGGATAGGAGGAAAATCACAAAGAAGATACAAGAAAAAGAATCAGAGATTCAAATACTTACTGATCATCACCATGAGATTACCAATCAGATCATTCTTATGAGTCAAGAGGCAAACAGATTAAATACTGAACTCATTGAAAGAATACAGATCATCGGTGAGCTAAGGGAAGAAAATGAGAAGCTAAAGCATGAAGTTAGAATTCAGAATCAACACAATG
>MU226296.1:569248-634872 GCA_018584345.1 Thuja plicata
TGGAGAGGGGTTTTTCCCACTGGGTTTTCTCCTTTGTCTCCGGTTTACAGAGATTTCCTTGTACTGGGTACTTGATCAGGCCTTGTTGCCGGGACCCATTTCTTGCTTTCTTAGTTTTGCTAGGTCAGCTTTCTCCCTGCGTTCAGTTTAAGGGGGGGTGTTAGAGTATTATTAATCTATGCTTAAGCTTAACTTAGGCACATTATTAATTAATTCTTAATTAATAATGTGCAACCTAGTTTTTTGCCTTTAGGGTTTCTTCCTCACCTTTATAAGGTTGAGCGTTGTACTTTTCTTTCAGTTGTCTATTGCATTTTTCTCACATTTTCGAGAGCAATATTCTTCTCTATCTTTTCTTCTCTTGTGACAGGTTATTGGCAAACAGAGGTTATTGGGTTGCTGTGAAGTTGGATTTACCAACTACTACATGTACTAGGGGCACATACTCCACCACCTGTCAATCAAGAATGGGAAGAAATGAAGAATGATCTTAAGGAGCTCTGAGCAGGGACCAAAGCCAAGACCTTCAAATTCGAGGAGGTGTGTCCCTATCCCTTTAATCTATCCATCATAGCCATACCCTTCCCCCAACATTTGAGACTCCCAAATTTGATAAATACAGGGGGATGGGAGATCCTGTCAACCATGTTAAAGAATTTTACATGGCATATCGAGAGGTAGCATACAATGATAAATTTCTCATGCACCTCTTCCCAAAAATCCTAAGAGGGAAAACTCTTGAGTGGTTCTACAAAATCCCTGATGACACAATCACAACATTTGTGGAACTGTATGAAAAGTTCGTAGCCCAGTACACACATCACATCGAGAATAAACTATCTCTCCTAGACTTGTGCAACGCCAAGAAAAAAGGAGGTGAAATCCTGGTAGATTACTTACAAAGGTGGCAAGGCCTCACCACAATATTGTCATACCAACCTCCTGAGAAACATTTGATAAAGATATTTATCGATAATCTTCATCCCAAACTCGCACACCATATCCACTTGAATTGTCTGCAAACATAGCAATAAATATGAGGAAAAGGAATGGACCTTGAAAAAGGTCTCACAAATGATGGAACCATCAAGCTATACAAAGAGACTTATCATGATGGACCCAACAAGAGTGTTGTGACTGATGGTGCCACAGATACCAAACACATCTACATCATTGTAGTCGGTCCAAGAGCTCCCACGCCTGCATATCAGCAAATCACACATCAAAAAAACATATTCCAATAGGAAGCACCAACATATCCTCCTCCTAGGACAAATTATCAGCCAAACTACCAAACTCCCATGAACCAAATGAATTCCATAACCGTCCTACATGGACAAACAAAACCAAGAGCCCAAAATACCCAAAAAAATGCATATTCACCCCTTTGGGTGAATCCATAGATGCCATCTTCCACCAAATGGATAAGGTGGCAAGGCCAATCTAATTGTATACCCACAAACACAACATTTTGATGAATCAACACCAAAATTGGCATGGTACAAAGACAAAAAATATTGTGACTACCATCATGTTAAAGGACAGGCTACCATAAAGTGCATGAAGCCGAAGCATTACATCCAAGACCTCATTGAACGTGAAGAGATCACAGTAGGCTCCCCTTTCCAACCATCACTAAATACTGGCCTACAAATCTATCAAAATGTGTTTCCTTAACATAACTCTAGTAAAGGAACCACCAATCCCGATCAACCCTTAGACCAAGGGAAGGGCAAGCAAGTAGATAATTTCGATAAAAAAGACTATACCAATGCATACATCAACTACAACCAGCTAATTGATTTCATATTCCAAGTAGAACCCTAAGTCAATGTAATTCATGTCAAGGGTGCAGATAGCCAGTGTGCAGTCACCACTTGCCAAGGAATAATATCTGTCACAGGTGCTAATATTTCTCCATCCACTGGAACACAATACAATCTATTGGAACAACTAGGGAATATCCCTGCCAAAATCTTCATCCTGGATCTCCTCCGCACTTCTCCCATAAATCCTTAATAAATATCTACAAGAATCACATATCCCCAACAACATTAACCCTACCCAGTTCCAAAACCTTCTTGTCCATCTATCCACATCTTGTGGGATCTCCTTCAAACCAGTAGACATGTCATCCATCAAACCTGACCACAACCTCCCTCTCTACATCGCCGCCAGGGTTAAAGATTTTGCAATCAAAAGAGTCATGATAGATAATGGTTCAACCCTCAATTTATGCACTTTAAGATTCATAAAAAAATTGGGGTATATCGAGGCAAACATAATGAATGATGTCATTACCATCAAGGCTTACGACAATCTAGAACACACATATGAAGGTACCATCTCACTACCCATCTGGTTGGACCTAGCAGTGCAAGACATAATCTGCCATGTTGTTGATCTTGACCTCGCCTTCAACATCTTCATTGGATGTCCGTGGATTCATTCCATGCAGGTTATTCCCTCCACCTTCCATAAGTGCATCAAATTCCCACACAATGGCACTAAAATCACCATCAGTGTAGATCCCCAGGCCTTCACATACTATCATGTGTTGGAAGCTTCCTTCCCAGATTTAACTCATTATTCCAGAATTGATGTTGGTAATTCCATTTCCAGTTCTTCCAGATACTAAATTGATCAAGAAACTGTCCTCTCATCCACTCTCTCCACTGTCAATATCAATAACAAAGGTTGAGGTGAATATAGCGTATCAAACACTTTTGCATTTGGGGCCCTGCCTATGGACCCAAATACACAAGGATGCCCATCCCATCAAGAATCACCCCAAAAAAGTGAGCCACAACCAAGACAATTAGGATCCTCTATGTCCATGTCTCATGGCATCCTAAACAACAAGGAAATGGAACCTCACATCAATAGGTGGTTATATTAGGATCCTTAGGCCCCTGATAAAAAGCTCCTTGGATATTTCAAAAAAAAATACCCACACTCCCACAAGCTAGCAACAGAGAAGTGGAATTACCAAGGAAGCAACTTAGGTTGCAAAGAGGGTGGAATGAAGGCTCCCGTTGAGCCTCCCCATTTGCAAAGAAATCAAGGACTGGGTTTTGGCCTCGAGATTAATAGGGGCACCAATGAAAACAACTACACCTATTGTAATACCTTTGGTGAAATTTTCAAAGTCAAATAAATCCTGAAAAAGAAAGTTGTGAGAGCCTATAATGATTTCCTTATTGACAAAACCTTCCTAGGCAACTCTATCCTTTGCCAACTTGCGATCAACTTCATTGGCCTTTCACTTGTCCACCCAGAACTCATAGACTGGGACCAACCAAGCATCGTACACATCAATGAGTTCCAAAGCAAGGATGCACTCCTATGATTCATGGTGGAAACATTAAAAAAAACCAACTATGGGCATGATTCAACACATGTCTACAAACTAGATCCTAAATCATACTTTGGGGAAGAGGAGTTCTTCAACCGCAAAAGTGAAAATAAAAAAAAAGAAGTAAAAAGTGGATCTCTTGGTGAAAACCCCTCTGAGCGCTATTTGATCATTAAAAAAGTAAAAAAGAAGGGTGTATCCACTGGTAAAAACCTCTCTGAGGCGCCAGAGGATGAAGATCCTCCTCTTCCTCTCATCCATGATTACAGGCCTGATAAGTCATTTATTCTCATAGAAGAAGTGAAGCCTATCAAATTGGGTACAGAGGAGAATCCCATAATTACTTACACCATAGCATCATTATCAGAAGGTGAGGAATTATCCCTCACTACTCTCCTTCGGGATTCTATAGACAAATTTGCATGGTCCTATTCTCACATGCCTGGATTAGCCTTAGGTTTAGTAGTACACCACCTGGCAGTGGATCTGAAAATCAAACCAGTAAAACAAAAGCTCCAAAAGATACACCCAAAAGTAGCATTATTAGTCTAAGTATAATTAGAGAAGCTCCTCCAAGCTAAGATCATTCGCGTCATCAACTATTCTTAGTGGATCTCCAACATGGTGCTCGTATCTGAGATGGACAAATCAATCAGGATATGCACAAACTTTGGGGATCTTAATAAAGCACGCCCAAAGGATGATTTCTCCCTGCCAAATGTCAACATGATAGTGGACCTCACCACTGGACATGATATGTTGTCTCTCATGGATGGTTTCTATGCATGGTCTAAGAACAACCAACCTGGAAGCTTTACTTTGACGGGTCCCACACAACTCATGGTTCAAGGGCAGGAATACTCTTTGTCACTCCTCAAGGTGACTACATATCCAAATAATTCAAATTAGGATTCCCCTACAAAACTAACATCACAGAGTATGAAGCACTCATTTTTGGGCTCACAATGGAAATCCAATGGAATATCATAGAAATACATGTCTTTGGAGACTCACAACTCATCATAAAACAAGTCCTAGATGAGTTTCAAACAAAAGATGACAAGTTGTTACCCTGCAAAGATATGGTCAAAAAAATGAAAGAACACTTCATACAACTGCAGATTACCCCAAGTGCCTAGATTACACAATAAGGTTGTAGATGCAATGGCCACAATTGGCTCCCTCCTGGAGGTTCCTCGGGATGTGGCACAATATGAATTCTTAGTCAAGCAACTTCATGCACCCGCTTATGTAGACATTGATTTTGAAAGGGTATCTGCCTTGGTTGGACCCAGTCCCCATGGTACCATGACATCTACGCATATCTAAAGAATGGTATCATATCCCCCTAGCTCACAGACACCTAATTCTAGAACCTCATTCACAGAGTTTCCTGCTACACTCTTGTAGGCAATACCCTATATCACTGGGGCTCTCACACTGTTCTCTCTAGGTTTTTAGATGAAAATAAGGCCACCCATAATTTATAAGAAGTACATGCTGGGATCTTTGGTGCCCACGCAAGTGGCATGGTCTAAGCCAAATAGATTCTAAAAGAAGGATACTACTGGCCTACGATGGAACATGATGCCTGTGAATTTGTAAAGAATTTCTTACCCTGTCAACAACATGCTAATTTAATCCATGCTCCGATGCAAGATCTACATCCCATTGCACCCCGTGGATATTCTCTTGTTGGGGTTTTGACCTCATTGGTAAGATCACCCCCTATCCTCAAAAGGACACAAGTACATTGTCACAGCCCATAGAGTATTTCACAAAGTGGGTCAAAGTGATCCCGCTCACTCTTACAACAAGTATCCAAATTCATCCTCTACCACATTATCTGTTGCTTCGACATCCCTTCCACCATATTTAAAAATCATAGTATGCCATTTAAGAACCAACATGTGACTGATCGTTGTGAACACCTCCAAATCCATCATCGCTTCTCTAGTCCATGTTTCCCTCAAGGTAAGGACCAAGCTGAGGCAACCAATAAAACCCTCCTTAAGATCCTAAAAAAGGTTGTCAATGACACTGGTCATGACTGACACCTCCAAATCAATCTTTCCCTTTTGGCCTATCACTTCATATTGCACTCCCATAGGCACTACTCCCTATTCACTTTTCTATGGTGTTGAAGTCGTCTTACCAATTAAGGTCAAACTGCCATTGCTACGTGTGTCACTCAAGAACCTGATCACTGATGAAGATTATCACGTGGCGTGACTTACACAACTGGACCTTATAGATGAAAAGAGACAAAAATCCTACGATCACCTTGTAGTCTACCAAAATAGGCTTAAAAGAAATTACAACAATAAAATTAGCCCACGACAATTCCAGGTGGGGGATCTAGTCCTCAAAGAGAACTAGAAAGTAGGCACAAATCATGAAAAGAAGGGAAAATTTAAAGTCACCTGGTTAGGCCCATTATTGTGACAATAAGCTTCGGGTTAGGAGCATATCAACTATCAACTCCAGAAGGAGACTTTTGAATGATCCCATCAACATCATTCACCTCAAACATTTTTATGCCTGACCTATGCACTACACTCCCATCATCTAAAAAAATCCATAAAAAGTCATGAAAAAAATCATTGTCTTAGTGAAAACATGGTAAACAGGCGCCTCGATGATAAAAAAAAAGAAGAAGCAAAAAAAGGTAGTAAAGAGAAATAACATCGTCCAACGGTGAAACTTGACAATCACGTGCCTTGGACAAGTATGTATGGTGAAAACCCTACAATCAAGCTCACACATAGTGGGTCATATCATTATCTATTAAACCCTCATTTACCTTCACCTCATCTGTCACATCTACCTAATTCTCATCACATCCCCATTAAACAACCCCTATTCCTTGGGTGTTCCATCATTGCAGGCACCAATTACTGAATCGATCTCATATCCTACCCCCCTGAGATTTTGTACATAATTTGCCTGTCCCGATTGTATATATGTTTTCCTATCTCAATCCCATCTTTGTGTCCCTGTTTGTACATATGTCATCTGAGTCAGTCTTTCCTTAAGTGTCATTTTAGTCTTACATTAGGATTCATTTGTATATATTTCACATCCTAGGTCGGACTCCTTAGAAAGCTATCCAGATCCTTTGATCCCCTGATTTTCGTGTTTCAGCAAGTTCCTTCAGAGAAAGTCATGATCTAGTAATTATCATCGATTCATCTTTGGCCATCCAAACACACCTTTGTAATCTCCTCCATCAGTAGGTCCTTTCGGGATGTATCCTTCCTCATGTCTAACCTGAATCCTATCAATACTCCATATTATTTGATCTCTATAGAAAAGGGGTTTGTGGATAATTGTTTTGGTCTTGAAATTTGATTTTGGTTCTTGATTATCATTTACAGCTCTCTGGGTTTCCCTCCTCCTCAAAGTTGCCATGATCCTTTCTATCATGGTACATTGCAAATGAATGCACCTGGGACAAGGTAGTGATCTCTTTTTCTACTTGTGAGTCAGTCGGATATGACCCTTACATGCATGTAATCCTTTCGTGGTTACATGGTGCACTTGGGAAATATCGCTTGTCTGTGGGTTACCCAACATCGTTTCCACCTTGAATCTCTCAGGATTCATGTGTTATGTTGGGACAACCCTTGTGTGCTTGTTATGTCACTCCCATGCAATATTGATGATAAGGCCTTGCGTTCCTAGTAACCCTGGAAGATCTCTAGCATTTCTATATCAAAATAAGTCTTCAAGCTACATGGTGGTGTTCCATCTTGGAATACCCCACACTCAATCTTAAATAACTTCCCCCTACCATATCCCCAGAAAAATCATGTCAAATACCTACATCAATCCCATCCTAAATCCCAACAATCATGACAACCACACCAAATTTAATCCCAACACATTTTCCCCACACCACTCCTATCCTAAACATTCATGACATTATTTAGATGCAAACTTGAATCCCCTCATCTATCCCTCCTAGAATCCGTGGACTTTGATTGTGTAAATGTTTACTCCCCCCAACCTCCTACCCTAATCTACCGCTCACACCTACAACCTAGTTGGACAATGATATGTTGCATTAATTCTAGTTCACATTTCATTTCTCTTAGTTACATTCATTTTAGTTTGCATCTCATTCATGTTAGTGTGCATATCATTCATTTTAGTTTGCATCTCATTCATGTTAGCGTGCATCTCATTCATTTTAGTTTGCATCTCATTCATTTTAGTTTGCATCTTAGTTTGCATCTCATTCATCTTAGTGTGCATCTCATTTATTTTAGTTTGCAATTATTAATTTTAATATGCATTTTTCATTATCATTTACATCCATCTTAAGTGTTCCTTTTTTTAGTTTCATTGCGTTGCATCCATCTAACCACCTAGCATTTCCACTTTTTAGATTGCATTTACATACATTTATAAAAACAAAGCAAAAAGTAGCATAGGTAGTATCATACATCCAACATGTCACACACGTAGTCACATGCATATAACATTAACACACACAAAGGCACATCACATCCATCATGCATCCATACATGTTAGTTTCTTATCATA
The DNA here is from genome assembly GCA_018584345.1 of Thuja plicata. NCBI lineage: Eukaryota > Viridiplantae > Streptophyta > Pinopsida > Cupressales > Cupressaceae > Thuja > Thuja plicata. The sequence goes on from MU226296.1 coordinate 577,152, forward strand.
AGCACATATAAGCATACACCCTGCAAAAACAAACATGTCATCATATCATATAGACTATCCATCCTGCATCACCCACATGTCATTCCATCACATTGCATCATACATTTACACCATGCATCCATAATAAATAAAAGCATCAAAAGAAAATGTAACACATCAAGCCCACCACAACTCTGCATCATATATATCACAGTCCCAATGTCTCATAAAATGCAAAACTGGTCTATGAGCCCCAAAATAAATAAAAAAAGACCATCATAGAATTTTCATCACATATCACTGGCCCTCTAGTCCAGCTATGGGAGATGATGAGACCATTATTTGACTATGTTTTATGTTAATGTTTATACTCTGTTTAAAACATTATTAAGACGTTTGTGAAACTTTTAGTATTTGAGCTTGTGATAAGTACAGTTGGAACCACCTAGCCTATGGGTAGCTATTAGTGTCATCTTTTGTTAAACATTATACATCTATCATGATATTTCATATATCTATTTGAATGTGTGTTCTAAACTTGGATTAAGTGGACTAGTTGACTTGATTATGTATCCGCATATGCTACTAACCTGCTAGGATGAAGGAGTGGCTTGAGAGTGGCCGACCGCATTGAAGAGAAGGTGTTGAAGTTCCAGTTGCAATGGTGAAAACTGTTATGGCCGCAAGACATGCCTGCTACAATGGAGGAAGCATCATCTTAGGGAATATAGGAAATATCTCTGCTATATTTCCTCTTAGTGGTCAATATCTTGATGAAATGGTTATCCAGACTTTATTACACTCTGTCGTGGGCAGTTGCAATCTCCTTCCCCTATGGTGTGATTTGATCAGACCTTATCTGTATGCTTTTGGAATAAATCTCAATCCTCTATATAATGAGATTTGATTGTTAGTTTGTAGTTTAGTTTTTGAAATACATTGTTGTTGTGTTTGCACAACAAGTTACTCTTTCCAGTTTTGTGCATTGTTTCTATGTAATCAGTTTATGAAAATACAATGGAGTGATTTTGGTTTACATTCAGTGTTAGTAGTTAGCAAAAGCCAACCAAGGGGGCCCAATTGGGAGGTGGATTAGATTAGAGTAGGTTAGATTTACTTTCAACATTTACAACATTTCGAGTAGAAGTTTACTGTTTCATTCCTGCAACATTAGACTCGTGTATGCTCCTGCAACACTTGCAAGGATAATTATGGTGAATGCTATGGGTTGATAGAATAGGTTCAAGCTAAGTTTGCAGTTTTCAGCATTAATTCCATTAAGTAGTCATGTGTGTTTACTTTCCTGCAGCAATAGCGTAGGTTTCTTTCATGTATTTTTCCTTCCTACAACATAGGTCGTATGAATCTTTGAGAGACTTAGTGCACATATCGTGTTGTCCCATTTCAAGTATATGTCCATGGGTTGACAATTTAAATGAACTTCATGATAGGAAAAGTAATCCTTAGTTTGAATATACTATTCCCAGGAGAAGCTTTGGCATGATTATTATTATCTATAGTGAGGCAGTTCATTTTTGGCACCGCTGCCGGGGATGGTGTCAAGATGAGAACCTTATTGAGTCATTTTCTATTTTTAGATAGTTCCTTTCTTTCTAGATAGTAGTATGCATACTTGAACTTGCTTCACAAGTTTACGTAATTATTTGCATGCATCAAAGAGGAAGAAGATGAGATGAAAAAGGTAGATTTATGTCAAGAGAGTCTGATAATATGAATGAAGAAGTTGAATTACCTATTGATGATGCAAGTCCTAAATTTCTTGCAGCATCTTCCTCTGAAGCAACGCATTTTGATCCAGTTGGCCTTCGACCTTTTGCTGAAATTTTGGCTAGTTTTCTTGATAGTTCCACTCCAAGTGCACCTATCATTCATAACCCTACAGCTAATGTTCCTTTCCAACAACAAATCCATTTCTAAATACCTCCAGTAATGGCACAACCTACATTTCCATTTCCACTACCTACCCTTATCAACAATGATAACCTAAAAAACATACCCACTGTTGCACCCCCAAAGTTCTATGGCCTAATAACTGAAGACCCTGATACCTTTTTTTTTGAGTTCGACATTATTTGTCAAATATTTGACTACAAAACTGATGGCCACAAGCAAAATTTGTTTCCAGCAACATTGAAGGACTCTTCCCTACGATGGTTTATGGGCTTAGGAGCTAATGCAACAACCAGCTGGGATGAAATGCAGACTCTATTTCTGCAAAAATACAGAGAGTATTGCAAGGGGAGTGACCTAAGAGGAGATGAAATTTTTCTAATGTCATAGTAGGAGGGTGAAACTTTGGAAGACTATGTTTCACGCTTCTTGTATAACCTGCAAAAGAATCCACAACATGTCCTGGAGGAGGATTCACAGAAACTCATTTTCTTGAGGGGAGTAAATGATAATTGCCCGGAAGCATTGAACCTCATGGATGGAGGAGATATATCCCAATATGCATGGGATGAACTCAACAAAATATACCTTAACTATTCACGATCAACTGTAAAGAAGGGCAAAAGATTTCGGTCTACACTTGCTAAAGGGAACAACTCAGGCATTTCTAAGTTGGAGATTTTGAACCTGTTGTCAGATTTCAAGAAAGATATCATCAATGATGTTAGCACACACATGGATACCATGAATTCCAAGAAGAAGCATGCATATGTAGAAGCACATCTAGCTAAGTATTATCCTCCCTATCGCAAACAAAAGAAAGATTGTGGATGCAAGCTGGTGGTGAACTTGGAGAACCAACATCTTCCTACTGAGTACATGAAAATAGAAGGAGACGATGAGAAAGTATTATTTTTTGCTCAATGTAGGACATGGTATTCAAGAAAAGTTATGCCTCAGGATCCTTTGCAATTTTCTAGTCCTTATTGATGCAGAGGTAAGGGTGGTGGACTTATAAATAACAAAGGATAGCTATAAACTTGAAAGAGTTACTATGGTTTCCCAAATCCTTGAAGGCTTCAAAGAACTCAAATGCACAAATAACCCTTCCAATGACTCAAGGTGTCTTGAAGGATATCTATGGATTTTATTTAAGGAAATTTGAAAGGTTTTAATGCTTTTTGTGACAACCAAAGTTCCCAACTCCTCAATCTTCACTAAAACTGCGAGAGGCCTAATTGCCACTCTTGTAGCCCTGCAACGACTGAAAACACTTGATAACTCAAAACTTATCCAAAGCATCCAAATAAAAAATTACTAACCCTTTATTAAATAATTAAACATATCAAAGGATGGGATACTGTTGTTTTGGACCTACACACTGATCTCTGACTGCACTCCTGCACAAATACATAAAAAGTGATGATTTAACAAAGCAATTATTAACTCCTTGTATCCCCAAGACCCCAACTTTTGTGAAGTGGATTAATATGTCCCAAAACCTCTAAATACAAGATTAATTAGGCTCAGACTTTCAACTACATCAAAAACTGCAAATTTCATCCCTTTAAGCCCTTACAACTAGGGCCCTTGAAATGTCTTACCTCCCAAGATCTATAAACTTAAAAAACACTTGAATCAGAAATAAAATGGAATTTTAAGATGACCCACAACACCCAAATCACTCCTTAATCATGGAAACATACTTCTGCAATACATTTGCACCCATTTTTTATGGTTTCCTTCAACCAAAACACTTGTGATCACCCTTTCTCCCTGTTAACTACTCATAAAACTATTGTATTCATAAAATAAATGTTAGGTAAATTCATTCCATGAAGTTTAGGCATTTAATTTCATGGAATGACATGCATATTAGCCAAACTCCAATCAAAACAGTGAGCTTCTAGCTCTCAAATCATGAGTGTTAGAACAGAGCACTAAACTGATTTCAAAATAATGCAAAGAACATTAAAATGACTTAAAATTTATAAAGTAACACTCTTATGACATTGAAAAATTAATCACACTTGTTCCTCAATCACCAAGAATTGAAAGCATAACACACTCTTTGCAAAATTCTGAGTTTTTCTCTATTCTCTGTTACAATATGTACAAATCATCTCTCTCTCTCTCTCTCTCTCTCTCTCTCTCTCTCTCTCTCTCTCTCTCTCTCTCTCCAAAATAGACTCTCTAATGTTTTAATAACTTGTTTCCCTTCCCTTCCAACCTCTTCTTGGTAGTTACATTCTAAAATGAATACCAAAAGACATTCTTGCATGGAGTTCCCACTAAAGGACAAAATGACTGTTACACTTTGAAAATAGGAATCTTTCAACTTAGCAAACAATCTAAAAACAAATCAAAACTTGTAACTATGAAAGCCTAATGTCACCCAACATATTTTAGATTTATTCTAAACACATATAACTCTAAAACAACTCCTAAACATTCCTTTTACCCCCTTGGACTCTATTGGTCCACTTAAAAATCATAGTAGTCCTTTAAGGACAATTTCATTCACATTTTATTAAAAAGCCATTATAGGCTTTAGGATTGCATAGTTGATCCTCTTTGATGTGACAAGCTCTCCTTCAATCACTGGTGTCTTTATGAGATTCTTGTCTTTATTACATAACTTTAGTGTCTTCATGGATTGTCTTAGGTGCCTTGCACCACTTATAATAATCAATGGCAAAACTAAAATTATCAAAATCCTTCTTAGTACTCCCAACCTGCTTGGAACAACCAGTGGAAAAACCAACAACAAAACCATTGGCCTCAGCCTCAAAATTAATGGCAGACACCACAAGGGAATTGGAAACCATATAACCAATGGAGGGGGCCTCAATAGTGGCCTAATCAAAATCCTAGTTATCCACCCTTACCACCTCCAGTGTCTCAACCTGCAATAATCCCACCTCCTACAACCACAAGTCCTACTCTAAAGCAAACACAATTACCTACTCATCCATAGCCCAATCCTAACAACAAGTAGTAGAAGCAACCAATGTATGCCACTGATACTCAATAGTACCCTGCATATACACTAGAATTATCTGATATCTATTTGAGATTTGGTACTACTCTGCCTGCACTTGAACCTCTTGTTATAATGGAAGTTCCAAACATTCCTGTAGCATCAGCACCACTTCCAGAATTTACTTTTCCAAATACTATCCAACCAAATGATATACCAAGTAAAATTGATGTTCACACCTCAGTTAATCCTCACTTTCCACAAAGGCTTAACATGGAAAAACCTATATCCTAAGAAGAAACACCATTTGATATCCTTGACCAGTTGAAAAACATGCATATCCAGATTCCATTGTTTCAAGCTATCAAAGATGTTCCTCTTTATGGAAAATCCATTAAAGAAACATGCCTCAAAAATCCTGGATGTAAGAAAAAGGATCCTCAAATAGTCCATGTTATAGGTCAACTTGCAGATATTATCTTGGGGAAAATAGTCATACAAAAGTACTCTGACCCTGGAAGCCCAGTTGTTGATCTTATAATTAATGGTCAGTTTATGAAAAATGCTCTAGTTGATTTGGGAGAAGTTATAAATGTTATGACTAAGGATACCATGCATAGGTTGAGTATAGAGGGATTGAGAACCACACCAACAATCTGACAAGTTGTAGATAGTTCCACTGTAACCCCAGATGGCATCATAGAGGATATAGCAGTCACATTAGATTCATGAGAATATCCTATAGACTTCCTGATATTATCACCTAACATAAATTTTACTTGTTATCCAGTTATTCTTGGAAGACCTTGGTTAGCCACCATTGATGCCCATTTTAGTTGCAGATCAGGTAACATGACAATTTCAAATGGCCAAACAATTAAGAAGCTATCATTATATCCTCTGGCCAACCCCAACCATATTTGAGTACATCTATTTGGCCAGCTTTGGGAGATGAGGAAGAAGAGCTAAATTTTGTTCCTCAACTAATGACATTTTTTATTAAGGTAAATACAGGTTTTGAAAGGACCCCAAAACCTTTTACATAAAAGTACTAGAGATAAGAATCAAAAACCCTTACACACATAGAAAGCCTTCTACAAACAAAAAATAGGACCCCGACAAACCCCCATTAACCCAAAAAAGGAAAACAAAAAACTGCCAAAATGAAACACAGTTTCCAACACAACTTCCAGTCCAGTTTCCAGCGCAGAACATAAATAAAAACTACTTTATACTTTCAAAGGCTTCCTCAGCCTCTTTCTACATATCTTCCATTTTATCAATGGAATCTTTCAGCACTTTCATGTCCTTTGGAATCTCTGGAATTTTCCTTTTGATGCCACTTCGAGTTCTGGTACCTGGGCTTGAGCTCCCAGCTTTGTTGTCTATTGTGATTGTAGTATTCTCCAGCAAGCTACTCTCCAAGTAGGCATATAAAGATTTGAGATTTTGAACAGAGACTTTAAGCCCCTCATTACTATGCTTGAGAATAATGCTAATCATATGACCATTGTGGGTGATTTATTTTTTCATATCTTTCATCTTTTCTTACACAAGTGCATTGACTCTAGCTGTTATCTCCTCATTTCTATTGTTATTATTTTCCTTCATCAGCAGCTCCTTCTCCATATCTTCCAGATTATTTTTGAAGGGCTCCATGGCTTCTTGCATTTTCTTCAAATGCTGCTTCATATTCTTCATATCCTTATTGATCCAATTATCCATACTAGCCCCATGATCCTCCTTGCTCTTTGGAATTCTGTCATCCATTTCAAACTCGACCATAGTATTGTGGTAAGGGTCCTTTCTTTTTTTTGTCACCAACCTTCAGATTAGGCTTCTCTATCTGCTCCTCCTTGTCTTTTCCTTCATTTGATTCTTCATCTTTTTCATCCTTTTCTTCTCCCTCATTCTCTTCTTCTTGGTTTCCAGCATCATTTACCCTATTCTCTTCTTCTTCATTCAATGTAATTTCCTCCTCATTCATCTAAGTTTCCTCCTTATTCACATCTTCATCTTTTTATTTCACTAGAGCCTCCTCATTATTCTCTTGTTCGTCTTCTTCGGTCACGGGTGTTTCCTCCTTCTCCTCTTCCTGAATCTCATCATCATTACCCTGAATATCAAGGGTTTGATCTTTAGACTCCTCCTTCCTATCTAGATTCTCCTCTTTCTTACTCCTCACCCTTTTCTTCGAGTTCTCCTTTTTACTTTCCATCTTAATTTTCTTTGCATTCCCTTTAACCCTTTTAGGAATGGGTTCCAGGATTTGGTTTCTGGTGTATTCAACAATTAGAAAAATAATCCCTTCATGAAGCACTGGGTTGCTAGCTTTTTTTCTATTCTCCATGATACTTTGTTCAGCGAGCTCAAAAGGTAGAAAGGAAACGACACTTTTTTGTTATGCCTAAAATGGTTGGCAAGCACAAAGTGAAGGTTGTAGATTTTGGAATAGCGACCATCCAAGGTGAAATACTCAATCATGACAGTCAAAATGTTATCCCAATGACTCTTAATTTTCTTAATGTCCACATAATCTCCCAACCCTTTGCTCAGAAGGGCTTGTTCTTCCTTAGATTTTTGGAAAATTTTGAAATCTTGAGACCCTATGCATTTATTGTCCCTATAAAACTTTATGCCTTCAATGGAAAGCCATGTTATCTCTAAAATAATGCTCATCGTAAGCGTAAAAGACTTATCCCACAGATTCACCTTTCCATTCTTCCAGCCATCTGTAATTTTTTTGGTTATTTCTTTGTCCCACCCATGCACTTTCTCCATGTAATGGGTCACACCATCCTTCTTCAGCCTTTTCCATACTTTTTCCTTTTTTTTCCACTTCGTATAGTCCATCGGCTCCTTCCTCTTCAGTCCTCCACCCATATTAGAAGAAGTATTCTGATCTTTCTAAAAGTGAATGGGCAGAAATGTGATTCTCTTTTGATTTTTCTGTTTCAAAATGCTTGATAATACCCATGAACCATGTGAGGTAATGTTCTTCATAATTCTCATGTTCCTCGACTGACAGCTATCATCACTCTTTATCTTAAGTGTCTTGTTCATCATTAATTTTGGTTTTAATTGATCCTTCAATATGATTAAGCTTATTGTACCTGATAAGACTTAAAATATCCATATTGAGATCTGCCTCCCCTTTCCATGATTGAGTGATGTCAATTTGGGCCCCCACATTAGCAAAGCCATCCTCCAACTTATTTCCTTCCCAAAAAACATGGGTTATATGACTTTCCTTAAAAATAAGCATTAAGGATTTAATTTTATCAATTATATGGCCGATTGTCCAAGAAGCCTCATTTTTACCATTAATACAGTTTATAATGTTTAGAGAATCTCCCTCTGTAACACCCCAAAATGGGCACCTAATAATCCTAATCAATTTTGGTGCATTCCTTCAATTTTCTCATCATCGAAGTCCTATTGTACTAGGAAAATTCTCTTCCTAATTGACTTTAATTGACTTGGTCTCAAACGCAGAAAACCCAAATTTGCATAAATTTGACATTATATTTAATTCCTAAATTATCAAGGTTTATTAGCTAAAAAACCCTATGATTAATTAATTTAATTCTAAAGTCCTAAGTGCTTTTAAATTAAATTAATTCCACCCCCTTTAGCTAATATACATAAAAAGGAATTGAATATTTATTTAATTGATTGAATGGATTATCCTCAAAAAGAATTCCATAATTCTATATGAAAGGTCACGCATGTGGCAATAATCCATCCTTTTTATTAAATAATTCATGATTTTTTGTCTCAATCTCCATTCTCGGAAATGAAGAGGCAACCGTTTCTTTTCAAGAAACTCTTCACCCTCTTTCCATGGCTTTTCTATAAATTGGACCCCTTTTTCTTCATTTGGGAGGATGATTTTTGAGAGCATCAAATCTATAGTGAAATTTKCATTGATTRTTWYATKYKTTTGAGCTTAAATTGCATAATTAGATTAATTTCAATTTGGATTAGTAATGATATGTTGATTTTATTTTCAATTCATTTACATATCTAACATATCAATGTTTTCTTTCAAGCTCTCTAGTTTAAATGCAATTTCATTTCTAGATTAAGAGCATTTCAAGCTTTCTAGATTAAGATCACTCGATTTCATAGATTAATTGCAATTTCATTTCATAGACTAGTTGCAATTCATTTCATAGTCTAGTTGCAATTCATTTCATAGATTAAATGCATTCTATTTCATAGATTAATGGAAAGTTCATCTTCTCTCATGCTTTAGAAATCCTCCATGTTAGCAATGGTCAGGTTGTTGGCTCTCGTTCTGAGAGTAAATTTGACATCCACAACTAATTAGGAGGCAGCAAGTCGCTTCAATCGAATTTGCAAGATGAACCAATCGAATTTGCAAGATGAATAATTCATGTTTGTCTTTGTGAATTGAATGATTGAGTAAGGACTATGCTGAGTTTGTGCCTAATTTAGAGGTCACATTCAAGCACACACATTTTGGTGCCCACCGTGGGGCATAAAAAATGATTTTTGGCCTCATTTTTGAACTTTTTGATAGTGATTTGGGAACTCTGTCGTACGTCTGTACAACACTGGTATAGAGTCTCACATGAGGTTTTAGGTCGATCCATGTGAAGTTTTTCTCTTTGTAGCACTCTGTCATGTGAAGAAATAGAAAGCTCGCGTGCCTCAAAGTACTTTCTCATGCGCGGCGAAGTACTTCCTTGCTCGAAGTTTAGCAGACAGACATTTAATTTCCAGAATTTGTAATTTGCTGCTTTTCTTTTCTGACATCTGCTCTCTACTATAATTTTTTTGTTTCTAATTTCTACTGTAGCATAATAGTGGTTTGCAGGTTTGCTTGTCAAAGATCAAAAAACTTTCTAACAGTTTGCTTGTAGGACGATTGTCAAAGGCATAATCAAAATGTCATGTTTGTTTACTATTTTTCATTCACATAGTTTAAATAGGGCATTGTTAAAATTTTGTAAGGATCTCGATAGCAAAGTAGGGGAATAGGCTCTTCATTACATGGAAGTGATGCCCATGGATGAAACCGAGACCCAAATGTTGCTAGCATGACGGATACTTGGGGAAGAAAAGCAAGATAGTGAATCTTTAGCACTTCTACTTGTTAGGGGATTATGCTCTTCTCTCTTTGAGAGAATCAAAAACCCAAAGGCTTGTAGATTTGGTGGAGTGGAACTATCTCATTGATGAATATGCTTGATGTGTTTGGGTAAGGTAAAAAGGTAGAGAAGTATGCTCTTCTCTCTTTGAGAGAATCAGAAAATCAAACCCTTGAATCTGAACCAAGTTGTGTCACCTTTAGAGGGCCTACCGGAAGTTGAACCTCCGGGAATGACCCAAGTGAGTACACATCTATCTCCGATGATTCCACCTCACTATAATAAAGTCTAATTTGTTGAGTCCAAAGACTCCAAAGCCATGGTAACTTCTTTCTCATGATTTTGACTATCATCATGAGAAAGCCTTGTTTGTCATACTGTGCGGCGCTGCTCCCAACCTTGCTTGCAAGGGTGTATGAATTACAAGTGTTGGTGTGGCTATGAGGCCCTAGCTCTGTTTCAAAGGCACCAAAGGTTATTGTGAATGAAAGCCTACTAAACACTCTCTTAGTTAGATGCCTACTTGGTTCACCTCTAAAAGGAGACATAATCTATGCGCAGGGAGAGGGAAGAATCTCTCCCCTAGATTCTTGACATAGGTATGCACCTGGATGCTTGAAGTGGTATATGACGCTGGCCCCTATTTTAAGGGTAACCTTAGAACATATATACTTAGTCCTTGGAAACACCAAAAACATGGGTGCTCTTTCGAGGGTGACACTGCTGTGTGAGGTGCATGCATATGCATAAGACAACGGGGCACATATTTTGTCTTCTCAACCAATTTTCTTTGTAGGGATAATTTAGCATTTGTTCTTGAGTCTTAAATAGTCCAAATCATCATCAAACAAAGACTCCCATAATTCTTCCAAGTTGCTTTGTCCTTGGTAGAACTGTTTACGACTACTGTTTGTGTCACTACTGCTTGATTGAAACTTCGTGTCTGTAAACGAGTGCTTGTCACCTTGAAATGGAAATTGCTGATTTGTATCATCATAAAAATGTCCCGAACCTGAAAATTTTGTCAGAGAATAGTTCCTACCGATTCTTTAAATCTGGTTTTATCTCAAAAACTGAGTCCGTTTACTGAAATTTGGTCTTTTATCACGCAAAATTTCAGAAACCTAGCACTTTCTCGTGCGAGCTGGCATTTTCTCGCATGAAGTTTAGCACTTTCTTGCACTGTGAGGCATTTCCTCCTGCGAATCTATAGCTTGGCTCTCAAAATAGTGAGCTTTTTCCCGTTAACTGGTGAATTTTCTGCCTAATCTAACTTTTGTCTGGGGTCTGATTGCTTGTTTCCTTGTTGTCTGCAGTCTGAAATTGGTTGTTTCAAGTTGTGAAGTGACTGATTCTTACTCAAACTTTTCTTGTCTCTTTGTCTCCATCCTATCTTTTCTGTATTTTTGTACCTTGCGACACGATCATCATATCTCGGTTGTTCTATCCATACTCTCGACGACTCATGCCAGTGCATCTCACACCTTGGTTGTTCTAGCCTATTACCTCTTTTTTTTTATATCTCTGGAGACAAATTTTTGAGTTAGATCATAAGTTTCCTCTCATTTTGTCTTAATCTATGCCTGTTACAACTAGGAGTGGCAATATTTTTCCCATACATGGTTCCGGAGTAGGTAGAAACAAAACTCGCAATCAAGGAAAAGGTCATTCTGAACCCGTTATTCAAGTTGCTAATCAAGAGGGATCCTCACATTCCTCTTCCCCGTTTAGTATAAATCTGAGTCCTAATCAGAAACCAGTGTTGCAGGTGTGTTCTAATCCATTGTTTCAAGATCAGCATAATCCATTTCTTTCAGATCAACTAGGCTTCAAAAAATCACCTATTTGGGTTGATCCTATTAACGATCCTCGTTGCCTTAGTGATCCTTTCCAACAATTTAATCCTTTTGATTTGTCAAAGAGCACATTGGCTACGAGTCCTCAACGCGATACTCACACTCATACTGAAGGAGTGCACACGGAACAATCTCGCGTTAACAACATGACATCTACTTTTGATTACACGCAAGGTCACGACCAATCCCAACATGAACACGGTCATCAAGAAGAAGAACATCACCAAGGTCAAGATCAGACCTATAGTATTTATGAAATCCTTGGTAATGATGATGAGCCAATAACTCAAAATGACATAGACGAAACAAAGTCTAATAAAGATCTCATCAAAATGATGGAAATACTCCTTGCAGAAGACAAAGAAAAATACTTACTAGATTTGGCAAAACAAGGGGTCAAGTTACCCGCAAACTTCCAAGTGGAAACGCTTGTAGCTAAGGAAGAGGAAACTGAAACCTCCAAATTGCATAAGATAATTCAAGACATGCAAGGTCAAATCAGCCAACTTATGAAGGATAAGGATAAACCTACGCAATAATTCACAATGGAAAGCATATGTCCTTTTCCTTTTGATAGGAGTATTGTTATGCCACCTTTTCCCAAAGGTGTAGAGCTTCCTAAATATGACAAGTATCTAGGTACCACTGATCCTCAGGATCATTTAAGAGAATTTGGTGCCTTATCGATGGAGTTTATACATGATCAAACATATTTGATGCATCTTTTTCCATGAAGTTTGGGTGGACCTGCCATGGAGTGGTTTTCGCGACTACCCACTGGTATCAAGACTTTTGATGAGATTGCCAATCTCTTTATGCAACATTATTCTCACAATATTCAACATCTTGTCAATATAAGGAACCTTTGCAACCTCAAGCAAAGGAAAGGGGAACCATTCTTAACATTTCTCCAAAGATGGAGACAACTTTGCACAAAGTACCCTTGCAAAATACCCGATTCTGAGAAACTAGATATATTCTTGGATAATCTCACCCCTGATTTCGGGTATCAAGTCCAACTTCAAGGTCCCCTTAATTTTGATAGTATGATAAAACAAGCTATGAGAATAGAAGCATTCATGGTTAAAAAAGGTGAATTGACCTTGTATAAAAATAACAAACAAAACCCCTCATCTTCCAACAAAGATAAAGGGAATTTTTCCAACAAAAATAGGGATGTTGTGAATGATGGGGTGGTTGATAACGTGACTTCAACTTCTTCAAAACCGGTCTTCAATCTCACCTCTGGTATACAAGCGACCAAAGCTGTTGAAAAGGTTGCAACCAATACTCAACAGCCTTCTAGATTTTCTGGCAACAAACCTTGGGCAGCGCGACCCAAGCGTGAATTTACCTCTTTGGGAGAACCACTTAATGTGGTTTTCAAAACTTTGGTACAAAATCAGATTCTTGCTCCTTTGGAGAAATGTCTATACGATCTGCAACCATGACCTCATTGGTGGAAGGAGAATGCTTACTGTGACTACCACCAAAAAAAAGGTCATAATACTGCTACTTGTCTCCAATTGCGTCATAAAGTTCAAGATTTAATTGATAACAAGGTTATCATTGTGGAGAATCATAACAAGAATTTGGATCATCAGGCATTTAATGATCCCTTTCCTCATCACAAGAAAGGTGAGTCCTCCAACACTCAAAATAATAATGCCAAATTTAATTATGCACATACCACTTACGATAATGTTATCAACATGATTGAAACAGTGGAAGTGGAATATTGCAATATGTTTACTAGAAAGGGAAGTGGGAATGCTTCTAAACCCAGAACCCCATTTGTCTTGAGAGACCCTGGGTCTCGATTATCGAAATCTGAAACATCTCGAGATTGTGTGAATGTTGTTACTAGATCTCAGGCTAAAATCACTATCAAGGGTCCTAACCCTTCTACTGCTACGTCCACGCCAAATAAAATTGTGGATAAGACTGTTGTTGGATCTGCCAAAAAGACCACAAAGGTGGTCCCTACACCCCCTACTGCTGGTTATAGTATTCTTGACCAGCTTCAAAGAACCAATGCCCAGATAACTATTTTTGAGCTATTGAAGATCTCGCCTGCTCATAGGCAGATTCTGGACAAAGCTCTCATAGAAGCTAATGTCCCCAAAGATATCAATCTGGATTAGTTTCAATCCATGGTGGGTCACTTGACTTCACCGCATTATTTGTCCTTCTCTAAAGAATATGATCACTCAATTATTCACCCGCACAATACTCCTCTGCACATAGAAGTCATGATAGGCAAACAGCTAGTCCGCTGCATCCTCATTGATAACGATGTTGGTCTTAATATTTGCTCTGCCCACTTTCTTGCTCAGCTAGGTTATAGTAAAGACCGCATAGATTCTCACAAAAGAATTACCATAAAAGCATATAATGAAGAAGAGAGAAAATCTAAAGGTCTAGTTGTGCTACCCATTCGGGCTGGTCCAGTTGAAAGAGACATCACATGTCAGGTGCTAGATCTTCCTCTTGCGCATAATATCTTGCTAGGGAGACCATGGATCCCATGAGATGCAAGCGGTTCCTTCTACATACCATCAATTTATTAAGTTTTCTTTTCAAGGCGCAAATGTGACAATTCCTGCCAGTATGGGCTCTTCCTGTAATGCACTTACTCAATCAGCTGATAGTCTTGTTCCAACTAATAGAGAATACACAGAACTCTGTGATGCCAAGCTTAGAGATATGGAACAAACCCTGAAAATCATAGAAATAGGCATGGGAGGATATCAAATAGAACCCGTGCTATCTTTAGCAGCTCTACCTTTGTCTCCTCTTTATTATGGGAGACCTTCTGAGAACAACAGATCTTCTGCTACTCCTGAGATAGTTTATGACGATGTCTTTGTACGGTCCTCTACACAATTAGAAGATGAAGATGAGGAAAGAGCTATTAAGGCTTGGTTTTGCAAAGGAAAGAACATAGCTGAACAGACTGCCCCAGCTCGAGAACTAAACCCCAACAATGAAGGTCTTAAGATTATGAAACATTTTGGGTACAAAGGGAGTGACCCAATAGGGGCGAATGGTAATGGGTTACTGGAACCTATTCAAGCTATAGGTCAAAATACAAAAGACACCACTGGTTTAGGTTTCAAAAAGGTCCCGTTCCATCTAGGGATCAATAAATTTGTGCCAAAAGTAGAGCCTTCACCAAAACCTAAAGGTACAACTGTAGTCGATGCCATAGAAGATAGCTCTGATGAGGATTATTTTCCTTATCCCATTCCTCCAGACCTGGCAGCATTCTTTGTTGAGCCAGATAATTTTGTACCGTGCACCAGTACAGCCGAGAGTGACAGCGATTCTGATAAAACTACTCCACTTGATGCACTAACCTATGAACAATGGAAAATGTTGCAAGATCCTAACTTCCAAGGTGAAAGATATATACCACCAGAGTTTTAAGAACAGTTGGCATGAGAATAGGCTGGTATTGCAAGAACTCCTAAACCTTCATGGTGTAAGCACCCAAGTCAGAGGTCGGATACAGACTCTCATGAATATGAGTTTGATAGTTTGTCAGAAGGATCTTATGAAAAACTTATCGACGTAAGTGAGGGGTCTAGTGAAAGGTCCAATGAGTCCAAGTCTATAAATGTTAACATGTCTTCTACTTCGGTCGTTAGGGATCAAAAGGATTCAAACACACCTTTGGATGAGATCGATTTAGCTCTCAGCTTGCTAGTTAACGCTTTCAATGACTATACTGTGAATGCACTTGAACTTGTCACATCTCTTTACCTCCAATATCCTAAATTAATAGACTAGAATTCCCCTTCTTCATCCAGTGAAGTCCTTACATTCCAGAATGATTACACCCTAGCCTGCTACCTTCATGCTGTGGAACCTGTGACGTCCTCCACTAGTGAAGAAAGTGTCAACATGACCGAGGCTGACATCAAGTATCTTAGTCAGAAAATTAAAAGAAGAAAAAATAGGCGCTCTGATGGTGAAAACCACATTGTGGCAGTATCAGAGCCAAAAAAATTAAAAAGAAAAGACGTATCCAAAGGTGAAAACCTCTTTGAGGTGCCTAAGGATGAGATACTTGATGCGCTTCTGAGTCACTTCCAGGAACATTCATCAGTGTTAATTGAGCCAACTCAGCCGATAAATTTGGGAACAGAAGAACATCCACACATCATTAATGTGGCCAAGTCATTATCTATAGAGGAACTTAAGGAATTCATAGAATTCTTCCAGGAGAAAAAGATAAATTTTGCATGGATGTATTATGACATGCCGGGTGTGGATCCCGATCTCATTATGCATCACTTATCAATAGCTCCTGGTGTGAAACTAGTCAAACAAAAACTTAGAAAGATGCACCTGCATGTGGCTTTACTGATCAAGGCAGAATTGGAAAAACTTCTAAAAGTGGGGTTCATCCGAGTGATTGATTATGCAGAGTGGATCTCTAACATCGTCCTAGTGACTAAACATGACAAATCTATTAGGGTCTGCACAGACTTTAGAGATTTAAATTTGGCATGTCCAAAAGATGATTTTCCACTTCCCAATATTGACATGATCATGGATATGACAACAGGATATGAGATGTATTTTCTAATGGATGATTTTTCTGGCTATAATCAAATCAAAATTGCGCCAGAAGACCAAGAGAAAACTACTTTTACTTGTGCATGGGGTACATTCTGCTGGAATGTTATGCCCTTTGGTCTAAACAATGATGGAGCTACTTATCAAAGAGTTGTTACTACCATATTTCATGACATGATGCATAGGACAATGGAGGACTACGTGGATGACACACTTGCTAAAAGTATAGACAGAAAGACACATCTCACTAATCTAGGTCCCATACTAGATTGTATGGAAAAATTCAGGCTACGTCTTAACCCTAAGAAATGTGCGTTTGGGGTTACTTCGGGAAAATTACTGGGCTATATCATCTCTGCTAAAGGAATCGAGGTGGATCTAGAAAAGGTACAAGCTATTATAGAAATGCCTCCACCTCATAATATCAAACAAATAAGAGGTCTCCAAGGTCAGCTCCAATCTATCAGGTGTTTCATATAGCAACTAGTTGACAAGTCACAACCATTCACCAAAACTCTGCATAAAGGTGTGACTTATGACTGGAACAAAGAATGTGAACAAGGATTTCAATAGATTAAACAGTATTTAGCCAATCCTCCTATATTGATGCCTCCTATTCAGGGGAAGCCTTTGATCTTATATATCTTAGCAACGGAAACATCCCTGGGTGCTCTCTTGGCCCAAGAAGACCAAAATCATAAAGAAAGAGCCATTTACTACATCAGCAAAACATTGGTCTCTTACGAAATGAATTATTATGTAATTGAGAAGGCATGCCTAGCAGTGGTGTTCGCTTCCCAGAAGTTACGACACTACATGTTGGCTCACACTACAAGGTTAATCTCAAAAATTGATCCATTGAAATACTTACTCAGTAAAGCTACCCTCACAGGTAGACTAACTAAATGGGTCATGCTCCTTAGTGAGTTTGATATTGAATATGTTGAGAGGAAAGCCATCAAAGGGAAAGCGATTGTGGATCAGTTAGCTGAAGCACCCATTACAGATCATCAACCATTAAGGATGGAATTCCCAGATGAGTCCATCATGCTTCTCACGCATCAGACATGGACAATGTTCTTTGATGGTTCATTCACCCAACAGGGGTCAGGAGATGGAATTCTATTTATCACACCTCAACGGTATTCCTTACCAAAGGCATACAAAATGAGGATCCCTTGTACCAATAACACTGCTGAATATGAAGATTTGATCAATGAGCTAAAGATCACTATTGAATGGCGATTGGATGAATTAAAAGTCTTTGGAGACTCACAACTGGTTATCAATCAAGTGAACGAAATCTAACAAATGAAAGATGAAAAGCTAGTGCCCTATAAAAAGATGGTTGACAGTCTTAAGAAATACTTTTCACATGTTACTTTTCAAAAAATTCCAAGGGTGGATAATATAGTGACTGATGCTATGGCTACTCTGGCTTCTATGTTACAAATGTTGGAGAATGATTTTAGACAGGATTTCCTAGTGGAGACGTTATGCTACCCTGCCTATGACTCTCCTGACTCCCAGATGATCTGTTCAATCATTGGACATGATTTGTCTCGCTACCACCACATCTACTCTTATCTTCATGACCAAATTATTCCTGACACATATACTAGAAATGAAAAACATCACCTAATCCATAGTGCTTCACGGTATGTTATCGTAGCTAACAACTTGTATAGATGAGGTCTAGACGGTACCCTCCTTAGGTGTCTAGAACCTGATGAGTCTAAACGCACGTTAGAAGAGGTACATGAAGGCATTTGTGGTTCTCACTCAAATGGTCTGACACTAGCTCGTAAACTTATTAGAGCTGGTTATTATTGGCCCAATATGGAGAAGGAAGCTACACAGTTTGCCAAGTCTTGCAAACAATGTCAACTCCATGGTAATTTGATTCATGCTCCAGCCAAGGAGATTATTCCTTTCATCACTTTCTGGTCATTTCAACAGTGGGATTTCAACTTAGCGGGTTAGATATATCTGTCTTCTTCAAGAGGACATAAATACATCATCACTGCTACAGATTATTTTACTAAATGGGTTGAGGTAGTACCTCTCAGTGTAGCTGATGGAAAATCTGTAGCTATGTTCATACTAAACTACATCATCTGTAGATATGGTGTACCCTCCTCTATTATAACTGACAATGGGGGACAATTCAAGAACAAAGATCTGACAAATTTGTGTACTAAGTTCAAGATTATTCAACACTGGTCATCTATTTATTATCCTCAGGGTAATGGACAGGTTGAATCTTCCAACAAGACAATTCTCAAGATCCTACACTGTATGGTACACAAATCTGGATGAGATCGGCATCTCCAGATCAATCTGACTTTATGGGTCTATCGCACCAGTATAAGAACTCCAACAGGGGCCACACCCTTTGCTTTAGTCTATGGTGCAGATGCAGTACTGCCTATTGAGGTTGAGATTCCTACCTTGCGAGTCTCTCTAAAAGGCCTCATCACCGATGATGACATCAGAATATCTCGGCTACAAGAGCTGGAACTGCTGGATGAACATTGGAAGGTGGCATTTGATCATCTCAAAGCATATCAAAAGAGGATATCTAAGAGCTATAACAAGAAGGTTAGACCAAGAGACTTCCAAATGGGTGATCTTGTCCTAAGAGAGAACCCTAAGAATCAACAACAACATATTCAGAAAGGCAAGTTTGAGCCAAACTAGCTTGGTCCTTATATTATTACTATAGTATTTGGGTCTGGTGCCTATCATCTCTCCACTATAGAGGGTGAACAACTCAAAGAACCCATCAACGCTCTTCACCTAAAGAAATTCTATAGTTGAGATATCTTTTGCATGCTCATGTACATATTTTATTCTGAGAAAATCCTAAAAATTGTAAAATGTCCTGAAAAAAGTGATCATCTTAGTGAAAACCTAGTAAACAGGCGCTTTGATGTATCTATTATCGTAGTGAAAACCTGGTAAACAGGCACCTTGATAATACCAAAAAAAATGAAAAAATGAAAATACAAAAAAATAAAAAAAAGAGAAAAATGCGACATTGATGAAAACCTGGTAAACATGCGTCATGGTAGCAAAAATAGAATTTCTGCCAAGATGGTGAAAACCTGGTAAATAGGCGCCTCTTGTTTCATAATGCTTTATCTGTCACAGCATCTCTTGGCTTTCTCACAGTTGTTAGTCCGCTTTCCTGCTTTTCTGCTTCAGGTTGCTTTCCTTCTTTAGTGTGCTCATGCATTTGCTTTCAGTCATCTTCAAGATTTTGCTCGACCTCACATGGATTTAAAATGGTCACACTCGAGGGCATGTTCCTTATCTAGGGGGCATTATCTTATTCTTTTGGAGTTTCTCTCCTCTTGCATTGGTCACCAGTGATTCTCACTGCGTCTGCCTGCCGATGCTTCATAGTACTTCGTCTTTCCTTGAGACTCTCTTTCGCATTAGTCACCAGTGGTTCTCACTATGTCTACCTGCTAATGCCTAGATCTCATTATCAATCTTTTTGCTTGAGAATCTCTCTCACGACAGTCACCAGTGGTTCTCACTGAGTCTGCCTACTGTCGCTGTATTACTGAGATTTCTACCATCATTTTGTTATCTATTTGTTCGGCTTTGATTCGTTCGTTACTTGGGGGCATGGCTCCCCATTTTGATCACTCTTCAGTTTACACTTGAGTTAGTAATCTTGTCAAAGGACAACTTTCTACTGGCACAAACTGGTGTTTCTCAACACCTTAATCAAACAGTGTTTTTCAACACTCTCTTTGGACACATCTGTGTTTTTCAACACACATTGGATATCTCGCACGTAAACATCTCTTGATAGAAATCAAACACAATGCACTCACAAGAACAATGGTGTTTTCCAACACCCTGAACATAGACACATTCATAATCCTTGAAACATGCTGAGATATGATTGACTCTTTCTTTGTATGTTGTCTATTCTTATGAATTTCATTGATATTTTCTTTGTCTACTGCTTGTGGGTGTGGTTTCGATGATCCAGCAACGTCAAATAAACAAGGTGTATGTGATAAGAGCTTCTACATTAAGGTGGAAAAGCCTCACATCCCTCGATCTTGTTTATTTGTACGCCAAGGGGAGGTCGAAACTATCTCCTTGACTATTATTTCTCTATTTGTTTACTTGCGAACTCTTACTACATCAAGCTAGAAATGATGTTCAGGGTCACCTTGGATTTTGTGCCTTGGTGCTTATGTTTGTTTCCTACATTTTATCCAATGAAATTCATATTCATATTCTTATGGTCGTAGCGGCACCAGTAAGGATTGTATTGACCCCGATGATCCAAAAGTACTCGATGATGATAAATACGATGAGTCCAACAACCAAGTCTTAGGATTGCATTTAGCGTAGGCTTGCATTTGCATTGTAGGCTTGCATTCGCATTTTATGCTTGCATCATGGTATTTTTGGTGCTCTCTTCATTATATTCTCATTCTTCAAAGGTGCTCATCTTTCATCATGGTTTCTTCTCGACTACGCGAGTGTTCGGTCCTCGCTCTCGATCTTTGTTCTCTTTCTTTTGGTTAGTACCTTTTGTATATTTCAAATCCTGCATGAGATGATTAGTACCATTGCATTACATCCATTTCCAAAAAGTGAATTTCCATACATTGATTTGCATTTATATATCCATAAACATGTGCATCCATTATAAGCATAAATCAAATCATACATAGCATTTATCCATCTAACATCTATCATTACATTGCATTCATTCATACATCAATAAAACACGTGCATAAATATTTGCATATTCATCCATGGCATACATCTCTAATCCATACATCTAATCATATAGGAAATCATCTCGTAAAACATACACATCTAAAGCAATATATAAACATGTACAATGATGCCAAAATTTGAGCTCATATATATATCAATCGGTCAAAATGTACAAGGGTTCTACTCAAGCACAATATGTCAAAATGGTGGTACAATGAATATCAAGATCTAACCACCTGGTGGAGGTGGAGGGCTTGGTATGCCCTGCTACTGAGGAGGAGGACCCGGTGGAGGTGGTCCTGGTGGAGCGGCCCGTGCTCCAGCATACTCAGAAAATGGTTGAATTTGATATGCTGCCTCAGGTACTGCGATAGTGTAAGTAGCGTAGTAATAAGATACTTGAGCAGCTTCATATCTAGTCTCTATCTATGATCTTGCTAGTGCCTCTTGTAACTCTTGGATCTCTTAGTCTCGCTTAGATATTTGCGTATCCTGAATAATCACTTGTGTATGGAGGTCATCACGCTCCCTCTGTGACTGTCTAGCTCTCTCTCGGACCCTCCGGAGTGCCTCCTGCAACTGTGCTACCTATCCGCCTACTGGTGGATCAGTTGGAATAGCATCAGCCATGATAGTATCATCTACCTGCTTAGTGGCTCTGTCTTGACTACCACTAGGCCCAGCACCTGCATCTGTTCCCATGGGTCTAACAGGGATGTCAGTCTCAGATGTCCTCGGTCGTACAACTCTCTCCTGCTACTGTAAAGGTGGCTATTGTACCTGTGGAGGAACCTACTACTATGGTGGTGGCCATACCACCTGCTATACATGAGGTATCAGACCAATTGGAGCTATAAATCTAGGGAATGGATGAGCTAACATATGATCCCTGTATGCAGGTGTCATACCTGCATTCGTCACTACGGCCATATAATCCCACGTGGCTAGTGGTACTCGGGAATCTATCATACTGCAACCCCTATCGAGCTGTCTATGCCAACCCTTCTTTGTCTCATCAACGAATCAGGTGTATGTATAATACTCCTAAGACACATCCTGCGGTCTATCGAACTGGCGCAACACGCGCGTGAGCAAGAACTGCTCAATGATAGTAATGGTACACCCAATCAAAGGATGTGAACAAAAAATATATGATAACTCATGATGAGCATCATCACACACCTCTGTGGCTATCCAAGGCCGCCATATGACTACGACCATGTCATCTATCTATGATCTCCACTACTCTGTCTTACCCAGCGCAGGCTGGGTCATCGGACCTGCGTACCTATATATGTATGGCTCTAAAGGCTGTCGTGTGTCATGAAATATTGGCCTGCATATGGGAAGGTGCTCCCAGGCCCATATCTGAAGGATGACTACTCCCGTCGCCATGGTACATGTACCTCGATGCACAATCTCGTGCATCTCATGGTACATCTAAGCAAGCATGCACTCGCTCCATCCAAAAGTAACTACAGGTGTGGCCAGCATCTTTTGTAACATGCCTCCCCAACCGCACTCCAATCTATGTTGACCACAATCAGGAACCAAGTGACAACTCAGGAAAAGTGCTAATACGACCGCTAGTGGGTAATCTCTGCTGTAGCCGCAAATCAACTCCTCCCACGAGATGGCCCGACCCATCACCAAATCATCCTGGAAAATTGCTCTCAAAGTCACTGTACCTTCTCTAGGCTACATGTCATACTCCACATGCACTCCATGGAAAGGCATTCTCAGAATCCTATATATATCCTCAGGAGTAACTATCATCTCCCCCTGTGGCAAGTGAAAGGTGTTCGTCTCCAAATGGAAACGCTCAACCAGGGCACCAGTAAGCCATGATTTACCTGAATATCGGGTGCATCACAAAGGTAAGTCAATCCTAGCCCATCAATGTGGGCACCATCAGCATATAATAATCTCTGAAGTATCTCACCCATGACAGGATGATGTGATTAGAAACCGATGTCAGGGAGGTCAACCTGCAAAGCAAGCGACGAAATTGGATTAGTACCTCAACATGATGATTTTTCAAAGCAAAGACAACAAATACATCTATGAACCTATCCTACACACAGTTTTAAGGTATTACAACTGGCTAAACTTTGCAACATAAAAAATGACAACTTTTGAATTTTGGCAAGTTTTTCATGTGAGAAAACTCTTTTCCCACGCGAGGAAACTCTTTTCCTGCATGAGCTTTCTGGCTCGTGTGAGATGGGATGTGTTCCGCGTGAGATTTTTGAAATCTCGCACGGCGCAAGCGTGCTCTTTGCGCGAGCGCAGGGGAGGGGCCCATGCGAGGAACCCCTAACCCACCCGAGGATTCTAAATCCTCGCGTGAAAGGAGACTGACGCAGGTGTGAGGAAACTATTTCCTCGTGCAAGATTGGATGCGACAAATTTTAATAGGCCTAAAACGTGCTAAAATGCTATAAATTGATAAAAAATTTGAAATGCAGGATAATGTTGCGATTACTTACAGGTGCGTCATACTCTAGTGGTTGGTTGTGTCATCAGGAGCGCTCAAATCAGTGTGTGTGCACGGGAATGCTATCAATGTCAGCTGGAGCCATCGCCATTGCTAAAGTCAAAGGTGAATAATGATTTGAAAATGACCCCTCTAGGCCTTATATAGCCTTTGACCTAATTTTTCAAAGTGCTCCATTTTCTGCAAAAATTGTACCCTTGGCTAAATGGACCATTTTGAATCCATTTTCGTGATCGAAATCAAAATCTAACACTCCTAAGTAGCTCAAAATCGCGTTTTAAAATTTTTGGACCAACGCGATCGGACGCTTCTGCAGTTAATTTTCTGACATTGCTTTCTTGTCAAGATTATCTCTTGTTAGCATTTTCTCAGCTTCTGCAATCTTTTCACCAAAGTTAACTCTCGTCAAATCTGGTCAACTATGGTCAAACCTGGTCAGTAGGACTCCCTGATCGCTCCAAATCGATTCTGTCTTCTCTTGATCTATCTCTGGATCTCTCTGGATCTTTGATCTTGCTTCTATCTGCAATTTCTCACTCTCATCATTATGGTGTGTCATCTTTCGATTTCGCTCCCGAGGGGACAAGATGATTGCATCATTAAATCTTTTCGCATCATTCTCGAATCAGTCTGATCTGAATCAAAAGTCCCCATCGCTAGGGGCATCTCATCACTTGGGGCATATTCAGTTTTTTGTACCTTATGGTCAAAATTGGATATTCCATGATCTTGAATCTCTAGGGGCATCTTGATGTCTCGCATCTTGTCATCTATCATTCTAGGTATCTGAGCAATCTAATTTAGATCCTCAAGGATCAATCTTCATTCTGAGGATGATTCTTGAAATCTCATTGGGTATTGGGGCAATCTAACCCTAATTCCTGAAAGTTATGCTTCGTTCTGAAGATGGCTCTCAAAAACTCTTTAGACCGTTATCTAGGCAATCTAACCTAGATCTTGGAGGGCTAACCTTCGTATTGGGGCAATCTAACCTTGATTCTGGAGATAGTCCTAGATCTTCATCAGCTATCAGTGGACATTGGGGCAATCTAACCCCGATTCTGATAATCTCTCAGTTGATTCTGCTTCTCAATTTGATCGGTGTCTTGGCAATCTAACCTAGACTTCCAAAATCTTCATCTTCACTTTAGACTATTCTTTGAATCAATGCCTTGATCGCACATTAATTCAAAGAGGGGCAAAATGTAACACCCCAAAATTGGCACCTAATAATCCTAATCAATTTTGGTGCGTTCCTTCAATTTTCTCATCATCGAAGTCCTATTGTACTAGGCAAATTCTCTTCCTAATTGACTTTAATTGACTTGGTCTCAAATGTAGAAAAACCAAATTTGCATAAATCTGACATTATATTTAATTCCTAAATTATCAAGGTTTATTAGCTAAAAAACCCTATGATTAATTGATTTAATTCTAAAGTCCGAAGTGCTTTTAAATTAGATTAATTCCACCCCCTTTAGATAATATACATAAAAATGAATTGAATAGTTATTTAATTGATTGAATGGATTATCCTCAAAAATAATTTCATAATTCTATATGAAAGGTCACTCGTGTAGTAATAATCCATCCTTTTTATTAAATAATTCATGCTTTTTTGTCTCAATCTCCATTCTTGGAAATGAAGAGGCAACTGTTTCTTTTCAAGAAACTCTTCACCCTCTTTCCATGGCTTTTCTATAAATTGGACCCCCTTTTCTTCATCTGGGAGGATGATTTTTGAGAGCATCAAATCTATAGTGAAATTTGCATTGATTGTTTTATGCTTTTGAGCTTAAATTGCATAATTAGATTAATTTCAATTTGGATTAGTAATGATATGTTGATTTTATTTTCAATTCATTTACATATCTAACATATCAATGTTTTATTTCAAGCTCTCTAGTTTAAATACAATTTCATTTCTAGATTAAGAGCATTTCAAGTTTTCTAGATTAAGAGCACTCGATTTCATAGATTAATTGCAATTTCATTTCATAGACTAGTTGCAATTCATTTCATAGTCTAGTTGCAATTCATTTCATAGATTAAATGCATTCTATTTCATAGATTAATGGAAAATTCATCTTCTCTCATACTTTAGAAATCCTCCATGTTAGCAATGGTCAGGTTTTTTACTCTTGTTCTGAGAGTAAATTCGAAATCCACAACTAATTAGGAGGCAACAAGTTGCTTCAATCGAATTTGCAGGATGAACAATTCATGTTTGTCTTTGTGAATTAAACGATTGAGTAGGGACTTTGCTGAGTTTGTACCTGATTTAGAGGTCACATTCAAGCACACACACCCTCCAACCATAGATTCGAATAACCCATTTCTTTAGACATGATAACGACTTGAAGAGTTTCCTTTGCTTCCGCAACATGGTTAGTCTAAATTCCCAAAAGGGGCTGCAACAGCTCCCAGACAATTTCCAGCCCAGTCTCTTATTATACCTCTCACTCCAGCTCTTCCCAAATTCCCTTTAGCTACTCCATCAAAGTTACCTTTGACCGAACCTATCGGTGGTGCAGTACATCTTGTGTTTTCCCTCAAAGTTAAAGCCTTATCTTTATGCCCCTGATTTTTCCTGTTAAGAATATCATTTAAAACCTAAGTGTTCTTAAGGGGGGAATCTCTAGGGAGAGAACCTTTAAAATTTTCCAATAAGCTTCTGCAAATATGATTGGCCACAATCTCACGGGAAGAGATTTTTTCTATGAAGACTCTATTATTTCTCTCCTTCAAGATTCTCCAAGTGAAGTGAGGAAGAAACAACCTCCAAAGATCTTTGGAGTCTTTACCAGTAAAGGGGCAGAGCTATTGTTTTACCAAATACTAAAAGTTATAAGGTTTCACCCAATCCAAGTTGAAGTGTTTGATGACAAAATCCCACACTTTACAAGTATAAGTACAATGAATCATAAGATGATTTCAATTTTCTTCTTTAGAGAAGAAAAGGATACATCTATTAGGCATACTAAGACCCCTTTTACAGAGATTATCCATAGTAAGAATTTTGTTCTGAACAAGCAGCCAAAAAAACATGTTAATTTTAGGTATAAGCTTATTGTTCCATACCTAAGAACTGATTGGGTGATCTTCCTGAGTGTGGATAAGGGCAGAGGTAGAAGAAACATAAAATTTACCATTTGCCTCCGGACCCCAAATCAAAGAGTCTTGTTCATTATCTCTTAAAAACCATAGATTAAGTTGTTTACTAACCATTTTAAGGTTCACAATAAAAGAGCTAAGGTCAATCCAATCCTCATTGATCCAATAATCAAAAACATTTTCCCCAATTATATCTTTATAGTCCAAAATCACTGGCATCCATTCCTGCTTCTCATTAAGAGCTTTTTCCTTCAACCAATTATCATTCCAAAAATTAATCTTCCTGCCATTTCCCAGTTTCCATCTGACCCCTTATCTAACCAGTTCCCTTCTTTTCCTAATACTATTCCAAATGAAAGAACCTTTGATGTCCAACAGATTCCTTAATATATCCTCTAAAGAATTCAGATGATTTTTTCTCTTGATAATATAGTTCCATTCCTTCTCCTCTTCAAAGATTCTTCAGCACTATTTGCCAGCAAAGCCTTGTTAGTATTTTTAATACTTCTGATGCCAAGCCCTCCAAAATTATTTGGTTTGAAAACCACCTCCCAATACACAAGGCTAAACCTCTTCTTCTCTTCAACTCCAGACCAGAGGAATATTTTATGTATTTTTTCTATCAAGTCAGCAAACTTTTGAGGAATTTTGAGGAAACTGAGCGTATAGATTGGAAGATTTTGAAGAGTTGATTTCAGAAGCTGGACTTTTCCATCTTGACTTAGAGTAGCTCCTTTCCATCCTGCCAGATTTTTGTGAAATCTATCAAGGATTCCATTCCAGAAAGAGTCATCAGGTTTATGACATAAAGGGAGACCCAAGTAGGAAGAGGGGAAATTCCCAATCTTACGACCCAAAATAGCAGAGATCTTCCTTTGTCTTTCTTCTGGAGTGTTGCTGAAAAAAAGGAAACTTTTCTCCCAGTTTATAGATTGACCAGAAGCATTTGTATAAGTATTCAAAGCCTTTTTCATATTCCTTTCTTCCTTCATAGAGGCTTC
Organism: Thuja plicata; assembly: GCA_018584345.1. NCBI lineage: Eukaryota > Viridiplantae > Streptophyta > Pinopsida > Cupressales > Cupressaceae > Thuja > Thuja plicata. The sequence continues at coordinate 604,946 of MU226296.1, forward strand.
CCCCATCATGATAATGTCATCTACATATTGTTCATGTGAGAATTTATGCAGTGCATAGGAAGGTTGAAGTCCAGAAATATGACCAGTTATCACCATACTATTGGTATATCTCCCAAGGCTTTTCGCCATTATAGCAAAGAGAATGGGGGAAATTGGATCTCCTTGCTTTAGACCTCTACTGCGGTGAAAAAAACTGGAGGATCCCCCATTAACAAGCACAAATGAAGTCACAGTAGAAACCAATTGCATAATAATTCTAATCACATATTTATCAAATCCAAAAGACCTTGGGATATTAGAAAGAAAAGACCAATCCACTCTGTCACAGGCTTTTGAAAAATCTAATTTCATCAGGAACCATTGTTTTTTAGAGGCATGGAGAGAATGAATATTCTCATGTACCACTATAATAGAATCTAGGATCTGTCTTCCCAGCACAAAACCATTATGTTGAGGAGAAATCTATTAGGCAGTAAGCTCAACACTCTAGAGGTTATGACCTGAGAGATTATTTTTTTATAAAGAGTTACAAAGGCTAATAGGTATAAAGCCATCAACAGTATCAGCTCCAGGTTTTTTAGGAATGAGATCTATAAAAGTAGAATTTAATTTGTTGAGAATAGATTTAGTTCCAAAGAACTCTTTAACCGCTGGACAAACATTTTTACCTATGATGCTCCAAAAATGCTGGAAGAAAAACATCTGAAACCCATAAGGACCTGGAGATTTTTTCTCCCTCAAAAGAAAAAATATCCTTCTTAATCTCTATATTCGAGGGAGTAGCTTTTAAGAAAACATTGGAAGGATGATCCACTTTATAGGGAATCGAAGAAAGTAATTTCCTTTGGTCTTCTAAGTTAAGAATTTGAACTTTCAATAACAAGGTCGCAAAGTACCCCGTCATTTCTTCCCTTATTTCCTCTTCTTTAGTGACTTTAACTTTAGTGGCTGACAAGGAATGGATTCTATTTATTTCCTTGTGTTTAAGAGTAGTAAGATGGAAAAATATGGTATTCTTATCTCCTACTTTCAACTAGAGAGATCTGGATCTTTGCCTCCAGAAAGTCTCCTCCTTAGCAATGATGTTGTGGAGATCCGCAAGGACAAGATTCTCTTGGGTTTTCAGTCTTTCTGTCAGGCCATTTCTTTGAATTTCCTCCTGAATATCTTTTAGGTCTATTTGGGTTTTATTTTTGGATTGAAAAATGTCCCCATAGACATTCTTGTTCCATTGTTTAACATTAGATTTCACATTAGCCAATTTCTTAACCACTTTAAACATTGCAGTTGCTTCCACCTTAATATTCCACCATTCCCTTATTTTATTCTCCAGATCAGGGTGGTTAAGCCACATCTTCTCAAATTTGAAGGGAACATTTATTTTTCATGTGAAGGGAATAACATTAAAGGAGATAGGGAAATGGTTCCAACCAATTCTGGAAAGAGAAGAAAGAGCACAGGAGTACTTGGTATATCAAGCTTAACTTGGATAAGATCAACTCCCACCCTATGATTAGACCAAGTATAATTTATCCCTTCCAGATCAACATCCAGCAACCCTTCATTAATAATTAAATCCATCAAATCTACTCTACTTTCTACTCAAGATAAATTCCCTCCCAATTTATCTTCCTGCTTTAAGGGAGTGTTGAAATCTCCCATTATCAAATAGTTGTTCTCCATACTGGTTTCCATAAGATCATGCAACTTACTCCAAAGCTTTAATCTTCTAGATTTAGTATTGGGGGTATAAACATTTATAAGGGTCCAAGAGAAGTTATCCTTTAAACTCCGGACTTTAGCTGCTAGAAAATTTTTCTCTTCTTTTAGGAGCTGAAAATCAAAGCAAGTTTGATTCTAGAAGATAGCCAACCCCCCTGAAGCCCCTTCAGAACTACTACCAAAACAATCCCCATTTTTTAACAATTTCAAATTCTCTATTTTTTCTTTTATCATCTTAGTTTCTTGAATCAAAAGGATGTCCGGTTTAGAATCTCTAACTAAACTCCTAACTACATCTTGCTTATGAGGACCATTGAGTCCTCGAATGTTCCAAGAAATAATCTTCATTTAAGGATTGGAGAACAAACCTGATGGATGGTGAGTTGTTTTCCATCAGCAATATTTTGTTTAGCTTCCTCTTCCCTCTGAGTTTTCTCATATTTTGTTCCTTTTTCTAGTTTTGCAGTTCCTATATTCGCTTTCTGCTGACCTCTTGTCAAGACTCCTCATTTTTTACCTCCATTCTTTTTTATCGAGTTTGAATTGGGATTCCCCATTGAGGAACTCTCAGGTTTCTTCCCTGAGTTAATATTCAATTTGTAAGTAGAGTAGGTTCCTTCAGGGTATTTTGAGCCTTTCTTTCTTGATCCCTTCTTTGAGTCTCCCACAGTTGACTAAGAGTTTTCCTTATCCTCTGAATCTATATCTTTCTTCTTTTTCTGTTTATCTTTCTATTTTGGATCAAATGGGGAATCCTTTTTACTTCCTCTAGTTGTATCATTCTTAACTAATGATGTTACATAGGAAATCCTTCTTGAAAATGCAAGAATTAGATGATGTGATTCAAAGTATCCTTACCAATGAGTGTGTCATAGAAAAAGATATTTTTGGAAGCTCTGTTCTACAGTTGTGTACCTACAAGGACTGTGTTTTTCCAGAAGCCCCTGATGTTATCCATCAATTACTATCCTATGAGGTATCTACAAGCCCAATCTCTGAAGTGTCAATTATAGAGCTCACAACTACCATGGAAATTTCTCCTGGTTACAATCTTTATGTTAACAATAAGCTGCCACCACAACAATTGGCATTGTTAACTAAACTCCTTTGTCAGCATGAAAAAACATTTGCTTGGGATTATAAAGACATGAAAGGATTGAACCCAAATCTCTACACACATATAATCTACATCAATGAAGTAATTTTACCACTTCACCAACCTCAAAGAAGAATTAACCCAACCCTAAGAGAAATAGTAAAAATTGAGTTGCAAAAGTTGTTGAATGTTGGTTTTATTTATCCAATCTCTGATAGTAAATGTGTATCACATTTGGTCATTAAACCTAAAAGGGGGGGGGTTAAATGTATAATATGTGTATATTATAGGGAATTGAACAATCCAACAAAGAAAGACTATTTTCCCTTGCCATTTATTGATCAAGTTCTAGACACCTTAGCTGAAAATAAGTACTTCTCTTTTCTTGATGGATACGACAGTTATAACCAGATTAACATTGCTCTAGAGGATCGGGAGAAGAAAAAATTTACATGCCCTTGGGGAACATATGCATATTTTGTGTTCCCTTTTAGCTTATGTAATGCACCAACTACTTTCCAAAGAGTTGTAATCAACATTTTTGCTGATATATCACATGATTGCATTGAAATATACATGGACGACTTCACTACCTTTGGTGTCACTTTTGAGGAGGCTTTGAAGAAATTGGAGAAAGTGTTGATCATGTGTTAAGAACACAACCTGTCTCTCAATAGTGAGAAATGTTTCATGTTGATGCAGGAAGGAGTAGTGCTGGGACATTTCATTTCAGAAGTTGGCATCCAAGTAGACCATGCAAAAATTGAGTCAATTCTCACATTGCCTACACCTAATAAGAAAAAATATGTTAGATCCTTTTAGGACATGTTGGCTATTATAGGTGCTTCATTCAAAATTTCAGTCAGAGAGCTAGCCCTCTATAAACCTTGCTTACAAAAGAAGTCAAGTTTGCATGGACATCAGTTTGTGATGAATCCTTCCTGCAGCTCAAGTCACTTCTGACAATTGCACCAGTACTTAGGGGGCCTGATTGGTCTTTACCATTCCACATAGATACAAATTCTTCTGACTATGCAATAGGTGTTGTCTTAGGAAAAATGTCTAATAACCTTGAAAATGCAATTTAGTATATCAGCAAGAGTTTACATGGCCCAAAATTAAATTACATAGTTACTGAAAAATAATTACTAGCAGTAGTTTATGCTTTGAATAAATTTGACCATTATGTAAGAGGATATCCTATCTGTGTTCATACTGACCATGTAGTAATCAAGTATCTTATGAACAAACTTGCCATCTCAGGAAGGCTAGCAAGATGACTTCTTCTTTTGCAGGAATTTGACATAACCATCATTGACAAGCCAGGGAAAGAAAATGTAGTAGTTGATTACTTATCCAGACTCCAGAATGCTGACAATGATACTACTATGATAGATGACACATTCCTTGATGAAAATTTGTTTCATATTGCTATCAAGAGTCCATGGTATGCTGATATAGCTAATTACCTTGCAGTTGACAAAATGCCTACACATTTCTCTCTTAAGGACAGAAGAATGCTTGTTGAGAAAAGCTTTCAATTCTCTTAGATTGACAATACACTATTCTATAATGGTATAGACCAAGTCATGAGAAGGTGTGTACGTGAAAATGAAACATATGATATCCTCCATGCTTGTCATGATGGGCCATGTGGAGGACACTTTGCAGCTAAAAGAATAGCTCTGAAGATCATAAAAATAGGTTATTACTGGCCCACACTTCACAAAGATGCAGCCAATTATACAAGAAAATGTGATAAATGTCAAAGGATGAGTCATCCAACAAAATAAGATGAAATGCCTTTACATCCCCAATTGGTTGTCACACCATTTGATAAGTGGGGCATGGATTTCATTGGTCCTATGGACCCCCCATCTAATGGGAAGTCTTATATTTTGGTGTGCACAAATTATTTAACTAAATGGGTGTAAGTAAAAGCCATGAAGCATGCACAGGATCATAAGGTAGCATAGTTTTTGTATGAGGAAATCTCCACCCGTTATGGTGTGCCAAGAGATCTTGTAACTAATCAGGGAGCACAATTCACTTCCAATATGATCACATAAGTCATGAAGGAATACAATATCAGACACATTAAGTCCAATCCCTACCATCCTCAAGTCAATGGTCAGAAAAAGTTACTAACAGAGAGATAGAAGTAATTCTAACAAAAATAGTTCATTTGCACCGCCGTGACTGGAAAAACTAACTCTCAGAAGTAGTTTGGGCATACATAACAATGTGTAAGACAACCACAGGGTTTACTCCATTTGAATTACTGTATGGGAAAGCAACAATGTTACCAATTGAGTTTGAGCATGAAACATTGTGTACTGCTCTGGAGTTAAACCTTGACCTTCCTGCAGCACAGAGAGAATGACTGCTCCATCTCAAATCCTTGGATGAAATGTGAAAATATGCATTAGAGTGTACTAAGATAGTATAGAAATAGAGGAAGAAGTGACATGACTCCCATATTAAGAATAAAAAAGTTTCAAGTAGGTGATTAGGCATTACTGTATGATTCCAGATTCCAAAAAATACCAGGTAAGCGATAGACAAGATGGCTGGGACCATATGAAATAAATCATGACTTCACCAATGGAGTAGTCCATTTGACAACTATTGACCTAGTACACTTTAATCTATTTGTCAACGGGCATCGACTTTGTCTGTATCATTAGCCCCTGACCCAAGAAGACTTCCTGCAATAATTTAGACATCCAAATCCAAATGAGAAACAAGTAAAACTTCGTGCAACAGAGGGTGCAAACCTTCTTCCTACAGCTTCAGCATAGAATTCCTTCATGCATGCTCATAATAAAAACTTCATTTTCAAATGAAGTTCCATTCTCCATTCATATTAAATATTCTTATTTTCAACACAGTCTGCTTCTCTACCTTCCGTCCACCCATCCTCCACGTCACCACCTCCTTCCATATTTTTATGTTCTAAATAAGAGCCACATCAGTTGACGCATGTCACCACTGTACTTACGCCACTCTTGCAACCTTTTATTTCTTGTGTACGTGGTAATTGATTGACAGGTACAATTTTCAAATTTCTTTCCACTTTTAGCACATAGATTTCGGTAATTATATCTAGTACTGTAATTAATCTATGATTAAGGCACTAAGCCAGTTCCTTACCCCGTGCCAAGTGTGACAAGTGTGGACACTTGTCTTAGTTTCATAGTGGGCAGGGAAGTGTATTAAGTTTACATGTTATTTCTAGTTATCCTTCTCACTTCTTGTAAGATTACCTGCCAACTCAAATTTTTACTTTGGCCTTGTCTCATTAAGTCCCTTTACTATCTCGCACAAGTGTCATACTATTATTCTCTATTTATCCCATATTTTTAGACTTGATGTGACCCAAAAGGACATAATTAAACTATGTGGTAACTTGTACTTAAACTCGCAGTTAGAGTTATAATTTCTTTTCTAAAAATGCCATTATTATTGTTTATGACAAACATAACAAAAGATTGCAAGAGAAAAATATGTAGTTTCAATAAGTACAGTTTGAAAGCTTAATTTAGGGTGATCAAAGAGGGAATAAGGTATTCAGAAATTAGAGAGCAAAATAAATTGAGAGATTGACAAGTGACAGTAGAAAAATTTGAAGGAAAGTATTTGGAACAAATGGGAGGGAAGCTTCTGTGGCATGAGCCCGTGGTTCATGGAATTCGGCTCACAGATATTGAAGCAGTGCAAAGGTTCAATGCATGTTGTTGGCTGGGGTATTTTATGCAATTAATTGAATTTAATGGTGAGGTAGAAGTAGAATTCATGAGTACCTTTGAAGAGGGAAAGGCAACCGTATGGGGTTTAACGGTTGTCGCAATAGAGGAATGCATTGTCAAAGTAACTGGATTGCCAAAAATTGGGGAGCATTATCCCAATGAGCATGATGCTAGGTCAGGTCAGGCCTAGTTTACTCTACCTACAGACCCTCCATTGGAAATTAACAAGAAGGATGCAAATGCATGTCGCTCCCTCCACCATTATACGAGATGGAAACACACATTATCAGGTACTTGAACTGTGAGGGAAGATTTTTAAATGTACATGCACATCATTTCAAGTTACTTAGCTATGTAAGGCATATTCTTCCAATAAATGTTCCCAATTTCTTGTATAATGTTCTAAGTATTAGTGTCGAGGAAACACAAAAGGGGAATGCAAATTTTGTCTCCTGCCATGCTCTAATCAAACTATTAGTTGAAAAATCCCTTAGGGAAGTATCTCCTTTGGCATGGTCAGAGTTTGTTTAGCTTAAAACCCTACAACCTCAGGTTGAGCTTATTGAGAAACCTAGCAATGATAATGTAGCACCCTCTGAGCCAGCTGTTGAGTAAGCCACCCAAAAGCAATGTCCCTACCTCTTCTCAGAAGAGAGGAAAATGAAAAGTAGGTGAAGGAACTTATGTTCCAGTAGCTGAACCACAAAACACCACAAATTCAAAAGGAAAGAAAAGGAAACTGGCTCCTGCAGTAGCCACTCCTGTAGCAGAGAGGCCGAATAAAGCTAGTAGAAAGAAGGCTGTGGAGGTTGAGGAAACTCCTATGCATAGAAGTCCTAGGAAGAGATGACAAATTCCTCAAGTATCTCCAAAGTGCCAATCTGTTCCTTTAGAGCAAGTCATTGTAGACCCCATGTACAATATATTCCAGATAATTCCCCAACTTGACCTGAAACCCCAGACATTTCTCAAAACCTAAATCAGAAATGTGACAATGAGCCTGCAATATGTCAAAATGACCCTGAAGAGTATCATCAAAATGTTCCAGAAATCAATAAGGAATAAGTTCAAATGCCCCAACAGTTATCCCACTCACATAATTCCCTAGTACTTTATCAGAGAACCTGGTTCACCAGCTATTTAGAGTAGGCATGGAAAGAGTAGAGAAAATAGATCAATCAGTTGGAGGATTGTGGCCCTCCTACATTGCAGTCCCTTCTCTTTGGATTGTACAATAAATTTGTTCTTAAAACAATCTTATGGAATGAAGAAAAGAAGAAAATGCAAAGAGTGATAAACGACCAAAATGAGGAAATAAAAGATGTAAAGGAGAAATTGAAAAAGAAAAAACAAAGGATGGATCATGCCCTGAAGTTGGATGATCAGATTATCACTTGTAGACCTCCTCCCAGGGTATACGTTATTTGTTTAAAAAAATAGTTCCTCTTATTTCAACTGATTATGAACTTGAAGAACATAGATTCTGAGTTCAAAATAGCCCAAGAATTCTATGGCCTATATCAAACCCTTCCTTCTTTGGCAATAGAATCTAATTTGTGAGTTGTACTTGCACAACTTCATTGTTCCCAAGGAGACTGAATGGAATCCTCTACTTTATATTGGGGATATACATATGAGGGCATTAATGTCTTGGATGCATAATGAAGAAAACTATGAAAGGCAGCTAGACAACTACAGGGACCAAGAGAAGACATAACCACTACATTTAAGGGTTGAGAGAAGTAAGCTTGATGTGTTGCTAAGAGAATTGTTTAGATTGACCTATGGAAGCATAAAAGAAAAGAATAAGAAGAAGATTTTTAATATCAGAGAAGAGGTTTATGCAGAATATCAGGGAATGTCTTGTTTTTCTTTTCAGAGAGCCCTGACTAGTGCCAGAAATAGGTGGAATAGACTGCTAGAAGCATTCAATAAATCAGAGCCGCACAGTCTTATTAATCTTGAGGCAACCATTCACAAAGCACCAAATTATATCCATCTAGGTAGATAGATTAGGCGTGAGCAATGGTGCCCCCTTACAATCAATCCACCTATGCTTCTATGGCCTCTTTACGATATCAATGCTACAAAGTTAGATCAACTGCAGGAGGATTATAGGATGGACTTCTGGGAGAAAACTAGAGGGTTCTACTATACCTTTAAGAGAAGAAGAAGAGGAAAGACAGAGCTCGAGGAGTTTAGAGGAATTGCAAAGAAATAAAATTCTTGAGGACAAGCATTTTACTTGCAGGGGGTAGATGATGAGAACATAAATTGACTCTGTTTTATGGTAATATTTATACTCTATTTAAAATATTATCAAGACATTTGTGAACCTTTTAGTATTTTAGCTTGTGATAAGTACAGTTGGAACCACCTAGACTATGGGTAGCTATTAGTGTCATGTTTTGCTAAATATTATATATCTATCACAATATTTCATATAGCTATTTGAATGTGTGTTCTAAATTTGGATTAAATTGACTAGTTGACTCAATTATGTATTTGCATATGCTACTAACCTGCTAGGATGAAGGAGCGGCTTGAGAGTGGTCAAACGCATTGAAGAGAAGGCATTGAAGTTCCAGCTGCAATGGGGAAAACTGTTATGGCCACAAGACATGTCTGCTACAATGTCGAAGGATCCATCATCTCAGGGAATATAGGAAACATCTTTGCTATATTTCCTCTCAGTGGTCAATATCTTGATGAAATGGTTATCCATACTTTATTACACTCACTCATGGGAAGTTTCAATCTCCTTCCCCTATGGCGTGATTTAATCATACCTTATCTTTATGCTTTTGGAATAACCATGAATCCTCTATATAATGGGATTTGATTGTTAGTTTGTAGTTTAGTTTTTTAAATATATTGTTCTTGTGTTTGCACAACAAGTTACTCTTTCCAGTTCCGTGCATTATTTTTATGTAATCAGTTTCTGATAATATAATGGAGTGATTTTGGTTTAAATTCTATGTTAGTAATTAGAAGAAGCCAACCAAGGGGGCCCACTCGGGAGGTGGATTAGATTAGAGTAGCTTAGATTTACTTTCAACATTTACAATATTTTGAGTAGGAGTTTACTATTTCATTCTTGTAGCATTAGACTCGTGTATGTTCTTGCAACACTTGCAAGGATAATTATGGTGGAATCTATGTGTTGATAGAATAGGTTTAAGCTAAGTTTACAGTTTTCAACATTAATTCCATTAAGTATTCATGTGTGTTTACTTCAGTGCAGTAATAGCGTAGGTTTCTTTCATGTATTTTTCCTTCCTGCAGCATAGGTAGTATGACTCTTTGAGAGACTTAATGCACATATCGTGTTGTCCCATTTCAATTATACATCCCTGGGTTGACAATTTAAATGCACTTCATGATAGGAAAAGTAATCCTTAGTTTGAATTCACTATTCCTAGGAGAAGCTTTGGCATGATTATTATTACTTATTGTGAGGCAGTTCAGGAGACTGGTCCTCTGAGTCCCTCATAGCAGTGTCATGTGCCTTGGTTTTCTCTGAGGGTACCTATGTGCCCCCACTGTTAGCCTCATCCCTATTTGGGTCCGCTCAGAAACACCAGAACCCCTTCCCCTATGACTGATAGTCTCAATCATGTGCTTAGTCTCTCTCTTGGGGTACCTATATCTATACTTGTACTTGTATCCCACCTCTCTCTCTCTCTCCCTTGAGGCCCTTGTATCTGAGCTCTCTACATCCTGCATCTGCACTGAACCACCAATCAACTGTTTATGAATCTGACTATGCCCTAATTTGTGGCTATGTCCCTGCCCCTGTGTGTTGTGTGATAATCCTACCACCTTTTTGATCCCTCTGGATGGTCGCCCAACCTCTCCTCCTGACCTCATGGATCCCCCTACCGACCTATATGACTCTCGTCTATCCAGGGAATGACTGCATGGTACATGGCTCCATACCAGCCCACCTACTCTCTCATTATTGCTAACTCTCTTCTTAGTCCCACTCTACCTCCTCCTCCCCCTACTAATGTCATCTTTGTCCTCAATCCCCCCAGATCCTACAATAGCTCATCCCTCTCCCTCTACACCCTGTCCCCCTCAGTCATGTATACATCTCTCTCCCAGAGATAGGTATCTCTCTCCTCCAACATGGTAAATCCCTTTGTCATCATTAGATCTATCTGCACCTGTGCACTGTTCACCTCCCCTCTTGCCTCTCCAAACTATTGTGTGAGCTCCATCACCTATGCCCTCAACCCTACCACCTATGCCTATGACTAATCTCACTCCTAGGTTATATTATCCCTCTCCTACTATAGTTTGTCCCTCTCTCCCTGGGTGTCTCTCAGCTGTTGGCTAGTCGTTGCATGCATCAACTACAAAGATATAAATTTCTCGGCTAGTGTAACCCCCATCCCACCTGAGAAAGATCCTCTTCTATCCCCTATCCATATACCTGATGGTCCTAATGGTACCTATGCATCTAGTTGTAGACCTGGGTCCGATCTCCCTCCATCCACATCCATATCCTCCCCATCCCTCCCACCACCTAATCTCCCTGCACAACATGATCTCCCTCCTCTCCATCTCCTCTCCCTCCTCCCCTCAAAACTGATCTCTACGGGACCACCGATGGTGGCCCCCTCCTTGGCCATACTCTGGGCCCAGCCCTTTGTTTGGTGTCCACCCTCCCTCTCCTCCCTATCATATCCAAGATTGTGGCTCTCATAACTCTATCTGCCTCTAGAGGTAAACTTGTCCTACCCACCTCCTGTGGCCTCCAAAATCATGCCTGCTACTCCTGAGTGTTGTCAACCCTCCCTGCCATTTCCACTGCATGAGCTGAATATCCCTCCATGGTGGAAGGAGTCCTTGTCTATCCAAGGGCTTCCCAAACTCTGACCTCCTCTTCCTAGTGATCCTCAAGTACCACCTCTCAACAACCGGGATCCCCTATGTGAACCCAAACTATCAAGCCACCTTGCGTGGCTGGTACTTCTCAACAATGTACTCCCATCTCCTTATCAAAAAAGTAGGTGTCATCACATATGATATTTATGCCTAATCCTCTACCCATGTTCCAACCCTAGTGTAAGGTCTCCATGTGATATCATCTCTGATACCATTTATCGCCTCCTGCTAGTAGTTTGTGTCGTCCACATCGTGGTATGTCAATGACTCCCCCCAATTGTATACCATAGCCTAATCTATCTATCTTTTTGTCCTACCTACTGGCCTGAGAACTATAATGTGCTCCCACCCCCATACCTGGAGTAAGGTGGAGAAGCATGTACTCCTCCCATGTCCTGACGCACCATGTTATACAATCTAGTGCAAGTCTATGTACACCTCTACCAGCATAAAGGTGTCCCATGTTGTGGGTACACCTGCATCAATGATCCTAATGATTACAAGAATCAATGCTAAGGTCACAGTGGTCCCTCCCTTATGAGGGGCAATGTACCCCTAAACTAATCTGCATACATAAAAATACACTCGCCTCATTGGATATGCATCTAAATGGTGGTGCAAAGCCAACTGTCTGTATCTCAAAGGGAGTACAGCACCTGGCCCCACCAGTACTTTCAATGCCTGCTACTAGGTGGTGTCCTGAATGATCACCTATGTCCCTCAGACTGGTAACCAGAAAATTTGGTACACGTCCTCTAGTGTAATGGTAATCTCCCCTGTTGGGAGATGGAATGTCAATCTCTCCAATTGCCACCACTCACAAAGAGTTGTCAATGTTTCCATATAGGTATGCCTATGTGACATCCATACAATGTATCCAAGTCCCATCACATCCACCTGTGTCCAATCTGTCGGTGTGAACTTCTCTGTTACTTGCAAAACAACAACCTATCTCTCATGAGATATCAATCAATCCACGGATCACTACAACCAGTCAAATCCAATCTGGTCAACCTTCTTATCTTACAAAAATCCTTGTTTACTTAATAAAACCCACCCCTACCCTTCCCTCTCCCCATCCCCTCTCTTTCCTTAAACTTTCTACTCGGTCCCCGCATTCCCGCAAGAAACTTTTTTCTCCCCGCATTCCCGCAATTGCAAGGTCACTTAACTACATCTCCCATCCTAGCTGCACGGGAAAAAATTCTCGTGATAGTCGCTACCCTACCCCGCAATCCCTTGCGGTATTGTATTTCTTCTACCCTCCCTTCCCCAGTATGCTCCGAGACCGCGTTCCCACCAGAAGTTGTTGTGGGATCACAGTCTGGCAAGTAATTTCCCCCCAACCCCATTTTTTGATCCCGCATAATGTCCCTATTGATTCCCTACCTGTCTCTGATCCACACAATTTTCTATGGGATCACATTCCCATTGAACGCAACGACATTCTCACTGATGAAGCCCTTGTGAGAATGCTTCTTAAACCCCTAAAATAGCCAAAAATCATTAAATGTGAAAACCAAAAGGCTAGTTTCTCAAGCGTACATGTCTGTCTAGTGCTCGGTGCTGCTGTACACTCCTCACAATATTCGACTGGTGCCTTGGTCACCCCCTCTCTGCCATCATGCTATGCAATATCAAAGCTCAAAAAAACAAAGCAATTTCTAAGCTCAAATATGCACAATGAACCTTTTCTTTGTCCTTTGACCCTTATATAGCACCCCTTTGACCCTTCTTTTTAACTATCCCCCTTCGCCCAACTTCTCCTTGACCCCTAATTTTCTTGTTTCTCTCACCATTCCCCTTATCAGGTTCCCCTTCTTCCCATCTTTCTTCGCTCACTCTTGTCCTCTTTTTGAGACGCCACCAGGGCCTTGCCTTTTCTCCCTGCCACCCTCTCGAGGTGGCATCACCCAGTCTAATTCAATTCTCTTTACCACTCTGGGGCAACTTTTTTGCCCATTATTTCTTCATGTCATCTATTATTTTAAACGTCTTTGAAATAGTGTTATGCTAACCCTATGTCGAAGAGGGGCAAAATGTAGACACTTAAAAATGAATAAACAAAACTTAATCAAATTTAACTCTCTTCTAAGTATTTTTAATTAAATAATTATGCATTATTTAATTAATTTATGTTAACTTCCTAGCTTAATTAATTTAATTAATTGTCTATAGTCCATTAATCTAATGGAAACCCATAACCATTTAACTAATTAAATCCCCTTCCCATATTAATTTAAATAAATACCTTTATCTATTTAAAATAATTCATAAATCTCTCTTTATCCCTCTTGTGATTAAATAAATCCTATTTAATAAATTTGAGCACATGGCTCCTAACTTTAACTCTTAACCTAACCTATCCCAACCACTTGACCTAAGGTTCTAACTCAGCCCAACCCCTTCACACATGCTAACCTTTCTCAATTAGTTAATTAACCTTGATTAACTAATTAACCCCTCCACTCATTCTCTCTCTCCTCTAATCACATCATCCTAATCCTCCCACTTATCCTCTAATCCAAGCCTAATCACTCCCTAAACATTTGCACAATCATAATCCTTAAATTAAGAAATCCTAACCCTCTCCCAGGTCAACCTTCATGTCACATCTCTCAAATCTCCCAAAATGGTCACATTCCCCCATTCTTCCAAACCTCTCTCATTGTGACACTTGTCACAATTGGAGGCATTTGATAAATAACAATCCATGTGCTCTCCCTTAAATGCATCTCCACCCTTACTCAAGTTTGCATCTTGACCCTCCATTTATCCCTCCATTTGCCTATAAAGTGAACCCTCATTTCCTTCATTTTCATTCACCTTTTATGTATTGCTAGCATGCCAAATTAAGATCCAAAATCCTTCAACATAGTCTTATAATGCCAAAATCTCTCCAACATATTGAAGGTTGAGCATAATCAACATTTGAGCACACATTCAATCATCTTGAAAAAATATACACATCAAGGAGGCTTCATCGGTTTAAGGAGGTTTGCAAATTCTTAGGCCCTTGTTAGTGATTTTGAGTCTTCTTTTGTCTAATCTTATATGTTGTATTGGTTTAGTTGTTTGAATGCTTAACTAGTTTAGGTACCCTTTTAACACACTATTTCCTTGCATACAATACATTTTGGTGAACCTGACTCATTACCTTTCCATTCTGATTTTGGTGTTAGATTCCCTTTATGTGCTTATAGTTCGCCTATTGTACATTTTTCTAAACCTATAAGCACATAACATGGTAAATTTGATCTGGTGTCTAGATCTCATGGTGCATGCTTTACATTACATACTTGAAATTTGATAGTTAGGTGTGTTGTTTCATAAAATATTTTTCTTAATTGGATTGTATGTCTCATTTAAATCTTACAATTGCACTAGATCTATATCACTTCTCTCATTCCCTTGTGCATGAGTGTTATCACTTTGAGTCCTACTTATAGTATTTTGATTAGGAGAAGTCGTAGACTTATGGGTTGCTTTGATCCTAAGCCTTCTCTTTCCTAGGAATCATGATGAGACCAACATGCATACTAGTGACATCAATCTGATCATGGAGAAAACTCTTTCCATTCTTCTCATGATGAAGATGAAGCTTTAAGAGTTCCTCTTATACAAGTCCATAAACTTTCCAATTACTTTGAGAAATTTGAAGAATGGCTAGGACAAGAAAACTATACTCCCAAAATTATTTATGTTGTAGATGGCTTAAGAAAGATAATTCATAATAATTAACATGGTGTTAACATCTTGTGTAGTGTCTCTCATCTCATTGATAACAGTCTTAATCCTATTAGAGATTGCGCTCAAGAGCTAGGTTTCATTCCACCTACCACTAGTGTTGAAACCTTTATGCCTATTTCTACCTTAGTTCCTAGTGTGTCCACTTATGCTACACCTACCATAACAAAATTCACTTAAAATATCAATCCTAAACATGTTAGCATCCCTAATCCTATTGCTCTTTTTATTCCTTAGAGTGTGTCATGTGTTTCATTACCTTCATTAATGCCCACTTACAATAGTGTACCTTTTTCATATTCAACCATACCTTCACTTTCTAACAATGCTTCAAACATTTACAACATATCTCCTCCTACCATTCTTTCTACCAATTCTATCATTAATAGATTTGCTCAAATCATGTCTTCCTTACAACAACAAATTGCTTCAATGATTTAATTCAAGTTCAATATTCCTACTTGCAACATTGCTAGTATTTTGTCTCTGGATTTGGAGATTCCTCATCTTGACACTTATAATGGTAAAGGTGATCCTTTGACTCATGCCAAAACCTTTCAAATCATATGTAGTGATTTCTCTCATGAGCATAGGTTCACATATAAACTATGTACTAGAGCCTTTTGAGACAAAGCCTTGCAATGCTATTGTTCCTTGCCTCCTTATTCTATTGATTCCTTTTGAAAAATTTCTAATGCTTTCATTTAGAAATTTTAAAATAACATTGGTTCTAAGACCTCTTTAACTGATTTAATGCATTGTAAATAAGGTGTTAGAGAAAACAGTGACTTATATCATTGGTATATTTAAGCATTTGCATGCTCTGATTTCTTATCTTGTGCCTAATATTGATGTACAAAACATTTTCATTACTAATTTACAAAAATACATTAGAGATAAGATTCTACTTTCTAAATTCTCTTCTTTTACTCAATTATGCGTGGTAATTCATAATTATCATCTTCAAGTGAATCAATTTGAGAGCGCTACTCCAATGGCCCTGGTTGATAAGAGTGATGTTGCATCCAACAATTTAAAAAATTTCAAAAACCAAAGACCGTCATTAAGATCAACAATTCATCCAACAATGTTTATTAACAAGTGACAATGACATCCAACGGTGTGGCTCCTTTGTCATATGTTTTTAGACCTTCTCGTAATTTTACTCAACTTTATGAATGTTTACATAATATGATGCTGAATTTGATTAATGTTAAAGTGTTAACTCTTCCTTCTGTTAATCCTACTGAAACATCCAAACCTTTATGCAAACACTTTGAACACAAATATATTTGTTAATACCATCGTCAAATTGGTCATGATACTAGAAAGTGTTTCCATTTGAAATATGTTATTCAAGACCTTATTGATTCTAATGTTATATCTTTTGAAGGTGTTAGTGATCAAGGGAACAAATCTGTAGCACCTCCCAACCAAAACTTGAAAATTATACCAAGACCCTTTCTCATCTTATTTGACCAATACTATTGATTCTACCCAACCTTTATCTTCTTCTTCTTCCATTGATGTTGTTCACTGTGATGATAAATTTAATGAATCCAATAACATTGTCAACCTCATTGATCAAGCCAAACCTAAAACTAAACCTAAACCTGACCATTTCATTACCTTTGACCATACTGAGAAAATTAAAGTACCTAATGGTCCTCTTTGTATTGTGGCAAAGGTTAATTGCTTTCATTCTTGTGGTTTCCTTATTGACCAAAGACCATCTTTTTAATAGACAATTGAAACGTAATTTTTATGATAAATATGATGTTATGATCCAAACTTGCAATGGTTTCCTTTATCCTTCACGTGGTTCCATTTCATTTACTGTTGAGGTTGGTGGAAATTTTTTATATGTTACCTTTATTGTGGTTCCAACTTCTGATCAAATTTTCAAGTCAAATTTGGTCTTTCTTGGCTTACCTCCATGAAATTTATGGCCTCTCCTATTCATTAATGTTTGAAATTTCATCATAATATAGAAATCATGATTGTTAACCATATTCTTTATCAGTATTTAGTACCTTCAGAGTTTGTTGACCTTGATTTCTTTTGGCCTTCTATTCCACAACCAATCTAACCCCATCACGATAACCTTTTCTGATCAAATCAAGTCTACAAGATCCAAAAGATTTGTGAACTTGGCAAACCTAAGGATATTCCATCACCTCACCCTAGACATGGATTTCTTCCTACACCTCATATATATGCTTATGTTCAACATCCTATATCTAATAAGCATTCTGCGAGTGTTGTCTCTCAATCTAGTGTGGTTCCTTATGTTCTCCCTCCTAAAGAAGAAAAGGACCCGATGTTGATTGATCCTGAACCAAACCAAATTTCCAGTAAAACTAAATGTAACCATCATGCCCATGACCACCACCATAAATGTCATGCTCTATCCCATAAGCATGCTTCCCAAAATATTGCTTCACCCAAAACACCTATTGATTCTTTGATTCCCTTTGATCAACCTATGCTTGAGCCAAAGGAGGAAGTTAACTTGAAAAAGATGAAATTGAACAAACATGGTAACTCTATTCATATATTGGATTCCATTAGAATTAATTTTTATGAAGAGGATACTCTTGATGGTGATTCTTTTGATGTTCCTAAATCAACTAATGATGATATTTATGCTAGTGATACTGATGATAAATTTGAGATTATTGATGTTAATCATGATTTATTAGTTATATTTTCACAACAATTATCTCTTAATCCTAATAATGAGAAAGGTGACCTAATTTCACAGCATGGTCCTTGTTCAAAAATATCTATTGTTCTATCTACCATTTTGGATGTCACTCCTCTTGTGTGTTTCCTACATATCATAAACACTACAAACCAATATGGGGGTAGGCAATATACTTTACTAGCTCCTCTTATGCGGTAGATTTTGTGTTTTTTCCTTTTGTAATGTGCTTCTCCCACGATGTGTTCCTTGTTATATGTTTAGTTTATATCTATTTAAACCACCCTTGTTGCTCCATTGGAGCAAGGTGATAAAGGAATCGAAATGTCATAAACATTCCTCTATTTGTATCTCACTTCTTCTATATGTTTTTACATGCTATGTTGTGCATGTGTCACTATTCATAAATATACCTTTGTGTTGTCTAATTGGAGATGATGCAAAATGATAGCTACCTTCTTTTTTTTTCTCCATGATGCCAAACCCTAAAGAATTTTCTTTGTAATTCTTACGCATGACATTTTTCCATTGTATTTGTAGTTCTACTACCTTTAGGGGATGATGACAGTTCATTTTGATATAATATATCATGTATTATCATATGATTATACTGACCCCAGAGTTATTTTTTCCCTTATGTGTTCTCTTTTTTCAAGTATTTATTTCTCTTGATTTTTCCTTTCTTGGGGGTATCTCATAGTGGAAACATTTATTGTGGGTGCACGTATGCTCTGTTAAATCCATTCCTTCCATTAAATCATTTGTAATCATTTTAACGTGGGGGAATACACTATGCTCCGTGTTCCACATTTTACACACACATACACAGTGATTCGATGCAATATCCCTTGTGGATGACCAAGGAGACAACATTTTCCTTGTGTTTATCTTTTTCATTGGATCCCTTAATGGAGATAATGATTTCCTTAAGGACTGGTCCTACTTCTTTTTATCCCTAAGGAGACAATGCTTTCCTTAGTCCCAGACACTTTTCTGTATCTTTAAGGAGACAATGCTTTCCTTAGGAATGATCCCTTTTCTTGATCCCTATGGATGAAATGCTTTCCTTAAGCCCGATCATTTCCTCGTCAGATCCCTATGGAGACAATACTTTCCTTAAGTACTAATCTTTTTTGATGGGTCGACTATCATAACACAACTTGCTAGGCCTTTCAACGTCATATTTTGCATCTTTTACTTTGTGTGGTCCATATTAAGATGATCTCTTACTAGGATAGTGATCACACTCTTCTCTCCTCTTTCTTTATTCTCTCTTCCGAGTGATTCCTCTCTTATCTTAGTTTTGGATTTGATGAATACTTAAGTCATTTGGAGGCTTGATGTTTATTTGTATCTTTGACCTTAATAAGATAATTTTTATGCATTGATATACATTACTATGAGCATGAGTCTATCTCATACTCCTGCTAAAGTGGGGGGCAATTTATAGTCCTGGAAATTTATCACCCATAATTGGATTCTTTAGAACCTATTCGACCCTATTTTGGTGATTTCAAGGTTCAAATGTTCATTATACTTGATCCCAGTGACCTTTCTTTTCTTCTCTCGCACCTATTAACTATCCCCAATGTGCCCATGAAATTTGAGCTTCTTTTACCTAGGACACATAAACAGTTGATCTGTCCCTGGGACACATCAAATAATTGATATGTCCCTAGGGTTTTGGGCCCAAATTTTTCCAAGAGCCCCATATCGGGGTCTTCTTCTAAGGTTTTCAATTGTGGTCGGCCTAGATCAAATTTGAATCTCGAATTGAGGGAGTAAAGTATAAAAGGACCTCCTCTCCCCTCTTTTGGTAAGAAGAATCAATTGATGAAGTAATTAAGTGCAAGATATCCATCAAAGAATCGAGCAATCAAGTTGAGCGATTGATGAATTCAATATTTAGAGGCAAGCATCCAATTTAAGATCGTCGAGTCTCTATTTATTTAAGATCTATCAAATCAAAGGCAATCTTTTCAAATTTATGCAATTTTCTCTCCCATGATGGCCAAGTAGAGGAATTCTCAATTCAAGCAATAAAATTCATTCGTTCGTCTTTCTCTCTCTACTTCTTTACATGTGGTTATAAAGCATATCTACATTCTAGATCTTTGAGTGGAAATCATAGATCTATATAGTTGTGAGGGCATAATTGATCCTACATCACATTCCAAGGTAAACTATTTGGATACCAAGTTCATTCAAGCATCTTCATGGATTTGAGCAATTTCTACATCTATTCAAGAGGGTTTATGCAAGGAAAATGAACGATTTGCCTTTATACATTATTTCCTTTATGCAATTTCTATCATATTTCAAGATTGATTCATAAACAGGGTTTTGACCAAGGAAAACCCCTTTTCCCAACCTTTTTCCCACTTTTTTGTGTGTGCAAGAACATGTTACTGAGCTACAATTTTAGATATGGTCAGTATAAGAAAAATTGCAGATTCTATGAAAAAATTGTCTAAAAGCATCGAGAATAGGTCAAGTTCTCAACCTGTCCCTGGGTACAGATCAAATTCTTGATCTCTCCCGACCATTTTTTATTAAAAAGTTCTGGAGCAGGTGAATTTTGTCTTTTGATTTTTGTTTATGTAAGTTTTAGCTCAATATCTGTTTATATCATTATGTTTTGGTTAGCTTTTTAGTAGCTTCTCTATTAGATCAATTTCATTACATAACCATTCCCATTTCATTTTAATTACATCATTTAGTGAAGGAAAAACCTTGTCCCCATTTAGAGCTTGAGTAATCTCTTGAGCATATTGGGGGTATTTTTCCTTCCTAATGTACAATTCATGAAATGTAGAAGTAATTCACTTAGTATATTATATGTTGCATTGCTCTCCCTATTTTTCTTATTGTCAAGATATTAATGTATGTTATGACAAAATGATGTAAATCATATTATAAATTTATTTACTTATGATTATTTATATGACGTTATTTTTATGATTATAAATAATGGTGTTTTATTTTAAATATTGATTTTTTAATTTAATTTGATTTCACGTTTATATATTACAACATAATGATGTAAACTATATTTAAAATTTTCTATGTAGGATAAATTATATGACGTGAATTTATAATTATGGAAACTAATTCTAATCATGCATTGCATTTTAGGAGTGTTATATCCCTATGTAGAGGATGATTATGATGGTTAAGTAATAGAAAGGGCAAACAAATGGGGGTTGACTATCCTATAAAACTATCATATATTAAGGTAGTTTTAAAATGTATTTTTTATTGATCAAATATAAGTAGTATGTTGATTGGCAAGTCATTAACTTAAGGTTATCAATTGTGTCTATAAAATTTGAACTTGGTATAGTAAGGTCATGTCCTTTACATAGTTATCATAAATTCATCTCAATCAATGAGATTTATTAGTTATGTGAATCACATGTGCGTTTGTAAGTCAGGTAAATTATATTCGCAAATAAAAGAAAAAAGGAATGATGAAGTCATAAAAAACTAAATCAAAAAATTAGTCGTGTATAAAATAGAGTAGAAGACTTTTAACATTGATGAGGCCAAAAATATCCTATGAGAGAATAAACTATGTCATCATATTTTCTTAAGTTGTTACTCCTTTGGTATTTAATTTTATGATGAGATCATTTTGTTTCATGAATAATCTCCCCTATGAACAAAACTTGTAAGCAATTTGTTATTAAAGTGATCCTGTTATTGACTTGGATGTCATTCTAAGCTCCACACTCTAAAATAAATTATTTTATTGATTTCATTGCCATAGCTATGCAAAAATACCCAATTTCTCTCTTTTCATTATTTTTTCAGCCTCCTCTATTTGCACATTTCACATTGGAGGTAATGTGAGTTAGTACTTAATTAAAAATGAGAATATTTTCTCCCTAAGGGATATCTACTTCTATTAATGTTAATGATCATAAGTGTGATTAATTTTAACAAAATAATGCTTCATCTTTCTTTTGCACATATCTTCCCACATAAACTTACATGATTCATCTATAACAAAAGCCTTTTTTTTTTTTAACAAATATTCAAGTGAACATCTTTTTCTCATCTACTTGATATTTTTTTATAATCTTTGATTTCTTTGTCTCCTCCAACACTTCTTTTACTCTAATTTTGGGATGTTTATTTACCTTTGATTTTATTAAAAACTATATGATGAGATGTGTCATAGTAGAGACTTCAATAGGAAATGTACCAACTTCAACTAAAAGAATCTATTAAGATATTAAAGCTTTTAATTTTAGTTTACTTGTGATCATATTTTTTTGGCATCTCTTTGATTATTTCTATTTTAAATCTAATCTGTAGGTATAAAAAGATGTTTACTGAATGATTTTGAGCTATCTAGGGACTATGCAAAAGGATTTTAACGATTATTTTTTATAGGCTAGAAAGAGTATCATTTCTTTGTGACAAGGGTTGGGTATAGAGCTAGAAAAATTTCTCTTGTACCTCACTTTGGAAATATTTGGTACTCCATTTTTCTTTTTGTCTAATCTTGCACAACTTGACACTCGTAGGTTTATATTTGTGTGACATGATTAAGCTATGATATTATAAATTGTTGTAAATAAAGTATAAAATTAAATAGTTATATGATTCATTGTTGCATATTTTATTTTTTATCCAGAAATGAGATTTGAAATATTTTTAGTTAGTTTCATGTAATCTACATTTATAGTGAATATTCAAGTTATAAAGTTTACAACATGACAATAATTGATGAAAGGGCTTGTATGGTTGTACCATTGCATAAATCGCCACACAAAGCATTACGATGAGGCATGAAGTGTTTCCTCTGAAATCAAATCACATTAATATTAATTTTTTATACATTTATTGGTTTTGTTGACACAAGTTTAGTATGGATCCCTTTCAACATTCAATAACTCGCAGCCTTCTACTTGTCCTATAATAATAAAATCCTTTATAAAATTAGTATTTAAAAAATAGAGCTTATAACTCTCTATTTGGAATCAAATTCTTGAATTTTTTTGCAGTGTTATTATCATAGAAAATTTTAGACTTTTAATTATTTGAAATAGTTAGATGTTTACAAATTGTAATAAGCATGCTTATGGTGCTTCATGATAATTGTATATTGAGATGAAAAAAATAATGTACAAACCATGCTTACAAGGGCAAGGTTGGTGAAGGCAGTAATAACTGACAATGCAACTTCCAAAACTAAACATTAACAAATGAAATACCTAAGTAAAGTTAAGCATGAGTAAATGAATAACTCACAATGAAACTTCCAAAACTAAACATTAACAAATGAAATACCTAAGTAAAGTTAAGCATGAGTAAATGAATAACTCATTTACTCCAATACCCCCCTTAAGTGCAACTTGGGGAGAATATTATTATGAAAAATGACCAAGATGCAAGATGGGTCCTCGCTATAAAACCATTTTAGGTACCCATGTACAATGAAAAATAGAAATCTCTCACAAAGTAGAGAAAATGAGAAAACCACGTGGAAAAAAAAACCTCTCCAAAAGGTAGAAAAAAACAAGATGCATTAATGGAGGACTCAATTACACCCCCGAGGAATACATACATCATGTATATACAAAATATCCCCCTGTAGGAAGGAAGAAATGAGAAAACATATAACCCCCCCTGTTGAGGAAGCTCCAATATCGATGAATCATGCCTCAAAATAGAAGATGATCCAATGCCTACTAGAAACACATCTCCCCTTAGGAATAAACAAGTCCACCAAATGATGAGGAAGCCACTTCAAAACTAGTCGAATAAAGGGGGAAGTAAATCTCTTAATATGAACCTCTTAAAAGTGAGTAGAAGTTTCCAGCCACAAGAAATACACCACATACTCATGATCAAACTCAATGAAAAAATGTGAAAAAAAAATAGGTGAATCAGAAAACTCATCAATATCAATGTCTAAAAATGTATCAATAATAGTGCTATCACCAAAGAGGAGAGAAAACCCCTCAAATATGTCTCCCAAATTTGCAATATGAGACTAACAAACAAGTCAAGAACACTTGACAAATACTCATCTCACATAACATGATATGGAAAACAATGATCAACATACTGAATAGAAGGAACCTCCAAATTCAAAGATGTAAGTGGTGAAGGAGTTATAGCTTCAATAGTCTCAAGAACACCAAGGTTCAAATGACCAAACTTCTCCTCACAAACATGATTTAACCTTGGTGGAAGGGTGTACATATAATCCAAAGGAAAACCATCATCAAGAACAAAGTGAAAGAACAAATAAAATCTAGATGCATGATCAACCACACCTATAGTAATGATTTTTCTAGTCTCCACATCTCTAATGAATACCTAATCAAGAGTGAATTCCACTATCTTACCTTGTACACCATGAGTATGATACACTAAAATTAGATTAGATATCAAGGAGGGTACATAAATAATATCATTGAATGATCCCTCACCCATATCAATAGATTATTTTCTACAAACTTTCATACATGTATTGTTACCCATCAAAATGTTAGGTGAACTAAAATGCTCAAAAGTAGAAAACATGTCTATAGATGATGACATATGACATGATACACTAGAATTGAAATAAGCCATCTACCATTCTCAGGAGTAGTAAGATGTTTAATTATTTGAAATAGTTAGATGTTTACACAATGTATTAAGTATGCTTATGGTTGTGTGATGAAAATGTGTCACACTTCTATGAATCATTCCATCCAAGGTTGCTCAAGAATGAGGCCTCAAATATTGATCCATAGCTCTCTAGTCATGGAGTGCAAAGGTTTAAAATGGAGGCCCTCAGATTGACCTAGTTAGTGCCCATGAAAGTACACCATGAAACAAGAGATTCAAATGCATGAAAATGAGATATACTCTATATGATTGCAATGCATGAAAATAAATTAATCTAAATGATAACAATGCATGATTACTCTATGAAAGGAAATACAAATGAAAGTTTAATCTATGAAAATAAACATGAATCTAATCTACATGAGTAGCCATGAATGCAAGAAGAAGAAGACAAGAAGAGATAATTTGCAATATCCAAGCTTGGGTGCTCAAATTTTCCTCCAAAATTGCTCTCCAAACTTGCAGCATAACAATACTATGAAAACCTAATTATGAATGATTGATGATTACCCAAATGAGAATGAGAGGTTTCCTTTTATAGGAATGTGAACGGTTGAGATTAAGAAGCAAAAAAAAATAATCAATGGTTGAGATTAAGAGGCAAAAACCCACCACTTAGGAAGGTGTGATGAAAAAGGGATTTTATTTAATTTTTATTTAATTCATTGCCTTTTTCATCAATTAAAGTGCTTTAAGTGGGGATTTTTATTTATTTAATTAAAAGAGGGGTTTTCTTTATAATTAAATAAATTAGAAGAATTTTATTTAATTAAATGGGGGGAATTTAATTTAATTAAATAAGAGGAATTTTATTTAATTAAAAGGGAGAAATTTACTTTAATTAAATAAGATAAATTTTATTCAATTAAAAGGGAGATTAAATCTAACAACAACATTCACGGTCCGACGGAGGATGGAAGGCGGGAGGCAACAGTCAATTTTTTTGAACCAGGGTTTCAAGAGGCATCAGGGTTTCAACTACAGAACCCAGGAGCAGTGAAGATGGCCCTTCAACCAACGGAAAAACCAGTTCTTTAAGAGATCGAGACCCACATACTGAGCTTGGTAGGATCTGGAGACTAATCAAACCAGGCAAAATCCAGACTTTAATTGAATAGTGGGTCGCTTCCTCCCAAATCATGATGACAATGGTTTTCAACGAAAGGCTCCGGCCAGATTCATGGACATTGAGCACCGTCTTTGGCGACTGAAGCATAAGGAAAAGAGTCCTGAGGGTGATGAGGTAGCAATTCCCAAACCCCTCTCTGTTAATCCATTTCTTAATATTCTTCATCAAAGTTGGAGTGATAACCTAGAATATCTAAGATGCAAAGCCTTTTTCCTCAAATGGACGGGGTCATGGCCGGCTTATGAAAAAATCAAGGCATGGCTATTTAGGAATGCTAGCGTAGACTACATGATTAAAACCCTTCAAAATGGATTTTATCTAGTGACATGCCCTACCAAGGAAGTTAAGATGAAAGTGATTAACTCGGGGCCTCACTTCATGGAAGGACTAGGTCTTTATATCAAGGAATGGGAACCAAATTTTGACCCACATAAACATATGATGGAGAAAGTTCCCTTATGGATAAACCTAAAAAGCCTTCCGCAGGAGTATTGGACCTTGGAAACCTTAAAAATAATAGGAAGTCTGCGGGGAACATTCTTAGACTGGGGAGAAGCTT
This sequence comes from Thuja plicata, assembly GCA_018584345.1. Classification (NCBI taxonomy): domain Eukaryota; kingdom Viridiplantae; phylum Streptophyta; class Pinopsida; order Cupressales; family Cupressaceae; genus Thuja; species Thuja plicata. Next base: position 631,175 of record MU226296.1, read on the forward strand.
TAAACAAAAGTGATTTATCAACCTACATTAAAATTCTCATTCTCTGGAATGAAACCACTCCTTTGCCCGAAACCATAGAGCTTAGATCTAGGGAAGGAATATGGCATCAACCGATTGAAAAAATGAGTCGGGAAGACAAGGTGCTAAATGTTGTCAGGGAGACAGGCAAAGGGAAAAAAATCTACATAGTATGGGAGGAGCTGCTGGCTGATAGAGAACAACAACAAAACCCTAAAAAATTGGCAACAAATGAGAATGATGCAGAAAAAATAATCCAGCAACTGGAACTGGGAGAGAGCTCCCATTCAAATCCCATCACAAAGGCCATCCAGTGTATATCCCCTCCTCAGTAGCTGGAAATGTTAGGGGTTCCCTGTGGAACATACCCTAAAATTTTGGGGGGGCCAGGTCCTGTCAACCTGAAGGCCTCAACTCCTCCTGAAAATACTTTACAGGGACCCAGACAGGAAAACTCACATCCCCTTCTATTGGATACACAAATCATATGCAATGAGAAAATATTTTCAAATCCTAGGCTGGTTATATCAAATATTGGGATGCCAATATCCAGCACTACCAACCTCTGGAATCAACCTGCCTATGGAAACATCCAAATGGAGGACCCAAAACCCCTCCCGATTGAGGGCCTCCCGAAAGAGGATCCATTGGAACTAAAGGTTTCAAATGATTCAGAGGACAACAAGGAGTATGTTCTGGCTACATGGATGGATAACACTGGAAATGTCTTCAAATATATCCCTATCTCTCCCATTCAAAATCTAGGAGAATCCTTTGATGGTGTCAGAGATAGCGGAGGGAAAAGTCTGAGTCATAACAACAGTCCTGAGGGGGATGACCTTGATGTAGAGGAATTTCTTGGTCTCTCAGCACAACTTGACATTATAGAGGTTAGAACTATAACAAAAACAGACTCAAGCAAGGGCAAACTGGCCTATGGAGAAAACAAAAAAAGAGGTGCAAGCACCTTAAAAAAGAGACTTGAGAGAGCTGCTAATGCTAGTGGCCAACACAAACTTAGATCAGGAAAGGGTGGCGCCCTTTCCCAGGAGCAATGAAGCTCTTATCTTGGAATGTCAGGGGCTACAATGCCTCTGACAAAGTTCATCTGATCAAGCGATGTTTTGATCAGGCGAAGCCCGATCTAGTGCTTTTGCAAGAAACCAAGCTCAAAACTGAGGACTGTGTTCTGTTTGCTGCAAAATTCCTGAGATGGAAGTCCTTCTTTATGATTTCTGATAGAGCTTCAGGGGGACTGGCCATCCTAGGAAAGGAAAGGGTAGTTAATATTACCATTTTCCAAAAATATAAATCACGGATGTGGGCAAAGGTGACATCCATGCAACTTCTCAAGACAATCAATATCATCAACATATATGGCCCCAATAACCCTGTCCTTAAGCTCAGACTGTGGCAGGAAATATCTGGAATCCTAAAGGACAACCCGAAAGAGATCTTCATCCTAGGTGGTGATTTCAATGCCATCCTCAGGCCAGAAGATAAAAGAGGGGGCCGACGTTGGAAAGGGAAAAGTCAAATGGACTTTCAGAACTTTGTGATGGAAAATGACCTAATGGAAATAGAACTAAATGGTGGAGACTACACTTGGACCAATCACAGATTGGATTTCAACAATATATCAGAAAAGCTTGACAGATTCCTACTGGCTGGGGACTGGACTTTAATGGAGTGGACTTGCAAAGCAAAGATCCTTCCCATCTCGGGCTTTGACCATTATCCCATTGGGTTGAGAATCCAAGAGGACTCAATTCTGGATAGATGTCCTTTCAAGTTTGAAGCAATGTGGCTCAGGGCGGATGGGTTTGATGAAATGATGAAAACACTATGGAACAATGCTCCAAGATGAGTGGGAAATCAAGCTTTCATCTTCTGCAAAAAACTACAATTCCTAAAGGAGAAATTGAAAATTTGGAACAGGGAAAGCTTTAAAAACATTTTTGTTGAAAAATTCAGATTAGAAGAGGAGCTGAAATCTCTAAATGAATACATCATTGCCAAGGGTATGACAAACACTGAATTCTTGCAAGAGCAACTTTTAAAAAAAGAATATGAAGAAGTCTTGGCCAGAGAAGAGATATATTGGAGGCAAAAGTCTAGGGAACTATGGCTCAAGGATGGGGACCGAAACACAAAGTTTTTTCATAACTCAGCAAAGGTGAAAAGGGCAGGGAACAAAATTTACACTATCAAAAACCAGCAAGGCCACATTTTGGAAAAGGATCAGGACATCAAAGAAGAAGTCATGAGATATTTCTCACACATCTTTTGTGTAGAACGACAACAAGGTACAGATATAGAGGAAATCATCAACACAATTCCAACCTGCGTTAGCAAGGCCCAAAATGCATTCCTTTTGAAGCCAACCATAATGGGGGAGGTCAAAAATGCTCTATTTGGAATGGGAGGGGACAAGGCACCAGGCCCCGATGGTTTCACTGCCCTTTTCTATCAACATTTGTGGGACTTAATGGGGACTGAGATCTAAGAACTGGTAGAGGAGGCAAGGATGGGGAAATTCATCCTCAAAGATATGAATAACACCCTAATTGCCTTAGTTCCAAAAAAAATAGACTCCTCTGGTTTCGGGGACTTTAGTCCAATCGCCCTCTACAATGTCATCTATAAAATCATATCTAAAACTATGGCCAACAGACTCAAAACTATCTTGAAGACAGTAATCTCTAAGGAACAAAGCGGTTTTACCCCTGAGAGATCCATCTATGAAGGAATCATCATAGCACATGAAGCAATCCATACAGTCAGAAAAACCAAAACAGACAGGATGATGATTAAAATGGATATAAGAAAATCCTATGACGAGGTGGATAGGAGTTTTCTCTTAAAGATTTTGTCAAAGTTTGGCTTTGCTGTGGAATGGATCAAGTGGATTGAGGGTTGTATCAACAAAGTATGGCTCTCTATCCTGGTAAATGGTAGCCCACAAGGATTCTTTGAAACACGGAAAGGAATCCGCCAAGGGGATCCAATTTCCCCCTTTCTCTTTGTGATAATGGCAGAGGCACTCGGAAGACTCATAAAAAAAAAAATTCTGGAAACTGGAAAGGAATTCAAGTTGCCGAGGGAGTGCCGACTCTCTCCCACTTACAATTTTCTAATGACACACTCCTAGGGGGTGAGGCCACCTGTAGAGAAGAAAGAACCTTAAAATCAACTATGGACAAATATTCACTGGCCTCAGGCTAGCAAGTGAACTGGACTAAATCAAAAATATATTTTTTCAACACCCCCTCCAGAGACAGAGAGACATATGTAAAATTATGGGGATGAGGAAAGGATCCCTCCCATCCAAATATCTTGGTATCCCCCTCTTTGAAGGTGCATGAAAGACGGAGATATGGGATGAGCTCTTCTCTTCCATCTCAAAAAAACTGTCGAGTTGGAAAGGGAAATGGCTCTCTTCAGCCGGTAGGATCCTAATGCTCAAATCAGGAATTTCTGTAATGCAGGTTTTTCCCATGTTCTATTTGAGGATTCCAGCCAATATCCTAAATAAAATCAATAAAGGAATGCAGAAGTTCTTCTGGAATGGATCATCACAAGAAGATAAAATACCACTGTTAGCATGGGATAAAGTTTGCAAACCAAAAAAAGTCAGAGGTGCAGGAATTAGAAACTGGCAACTAATGAATACTGCATTG
>MU226296.1:661454-677548 GCA_018584345.1 Thuja plicata
TATCCTAGAAATTCAAGAGCAAAGCATCCTTATTATAGGCAATTTGTTAGTAATTGAGCATTTTCCATAGCATTTTGATCAATTAGGAAGCAAATTGTTGATTTGAGGAGCATATCATGAGCATTTTTAATTCAAAGCACACATCATTTGAGAGAATTGAGCTAGATTAGATCATATTTGTTATCATTTTCTCATTCTAGGATTGTCCTTGAGAGAGATTAAGGTTGTGAGCTCTGTTAACAAAGCTTAGATAGAGAACTATGAGATGTCATGGATTTAATTTTGATTCTTAGATTAAATTGATTTTTCTTTCCATAGAATTGTTGTTATTGATCCTAATTTCATGAAGGTGTAATCTCACACACACATATGGCGCCCACCGTGGGGCTTTAGGCCTCATTTCTAACATTTTATCTTAAATTTTATGTGTTTTGCATCATTTTCTTGTTATTTTGCAGAAAACAGGAGAAGAGCCGCTTACGAAGCATTCAGAGCCGCCTGTGATCAGTAAAGAGCCGCGAACAAAATTCTTCTTTTCTGTCTTTCATTCTTAGGCCGCTTGTGAGCTAAATTCTACCACTTGGTTCTGTAAAGGGCCGCCTGTCAGACATTAAAGACCGCCTGTGATCTTCCAAGAGTCGCATACTATCAACTTTTAACCGCACTTTGCACTTTATGTGCCGTCTGTGGTTTTTCTTTGGCCACTTGTAGAATATCTAGGGCCTCTTATTAAGATTTAAAAGCCACTTTCAAAGTTTTAAATTACGCTTAGTAACAGTTAAAATCTGCGTATTAGTTGTTAAATGTCACGTAGATCTTTTTTCTTTAAATCAAGTTTTTAATGATTTTCTCATTGTTTTAATTCTCTGTGTTTTTCATTGCTGCAGATGAAAAATCATCCAAAAGTGCAGAAACCAGAGAAAAGAGTCACAAGGCCTAGCAAAGAAGTAAGGATTAAGACTAAACATGATAAGAAAATACATGCATCTAATCTTTTAGAGAACTTAAAGGAAGAAGAACACCTTTATGATCACTATGTTAAAGTGTTTTTTGCTTATAGAGAAAAATTTCCTACTCTTTGATTGATTTTCATTCTTAGTTCTTTAAGCTTGATTTGACAAAATTTGATTAAAAGAGCTTTTAGGAGTGAAATTGTCAATTTAATTTCCAAGTTTTTCTTCACTTTGTTTCGATTGTTTTTACTAACTTGTTGGAGGAGCCGAAGTGGGAACGATCACCACTAGGTGAGTTGAAATAAGCAAAATCAATCAAAAATGTGCCTAGCCTTTGCTAGCTTTGAAAACGAGGTACTTATCTTATCAAGCTTGCATTGATTAAATTGTGGCATTCATTTAAATCTAGCATAATTAGGAAAAGTCCTGTAATTGGCTAAATTGAACAAGCATTAGGCGTATACTCTTCACTTTTCAATGTGAGTCAAAAAGCCAAACGTGCAAAGTCAATTTAGTACAAAGAAAAGGATAAGGAATTGAACCACACATTTCAATTTTAAGAACCTCCTTTTCAAGGGGTTGAAAAAGAACAAATTTTTCTTGAAGTGTTTGGAACAAAGGAAGACAATTGGGATATGCTCTTCACTCTTTGAGTGAATCAAATTCCCAAACTTGTTGGATTAAGTTCAATTTTTTCTTTCCATATACATGCTAGATAGAATAAAGCTTTAGAGGGCCTACCTCCCGAGATTTTCCTTACAATGACGATGAGAGGGAATGACCCAAAGTGGGAGATAATCACTTTTTCTGTGATATCATCCGACGCACTATAAATAAATGTGCTTTACTTTAATCAGAAATTGACTAAACCTTGTGCAATTCATCCTCACTTCCTCGAGAAGTCCTTCAGGATTGCACAAAATCATACTTTCGTGCTTGTGGGAAGCCTGCAAGGGGGTAAAGGAACTTGACAAGATTTAGAATGGAGGTGAATTAAAACCTTGTTAAAATAGCAAGCCTACCTTTTTAGAGCCATTGTTAAAAGCTAAATTTTTTTGACTCTAGGTAGATTATTTGGAAGAAATTCTTGTGTATACCCGTAAAAACATCTAAGAACATACACTTTTAGTGTTGTTTTAGGGATATGGTACAATTTTGATGTGTGTGTTGAGCTTGTACTCTATTTTCACACAAGATTCTTTTTTAACAAGTCTGATCAAAAATTTAAATTTTTAAATCCAAAAAATAACAAAAAAATTTGACAATTTCAACTTTGATCAACAAAGAGCCGCGTACCAACAATTTAGGGTCGCTTACCAACAATCTTGGGTTGTTTACAACCTTGAAACACTACTTGTAAACATTCAAAAGCCATGTAAGCCACTAGAAAGTTTCACGTGTCAACAGTCTAAAACCGCCTATCAACAGGCTAACACCGTCTGCTAACTGCAAAGTGCCGCATAAAGAAATTCCAGTGACTGTGTATCAACAGTTAAAGGCCGCCTACACACAGGAAAGAGCCATGCATAAACAAAGAAGGGAAAATATTGGATATATAAAGAGGGTTTGAAAACAAGAAAATTGCATTTTTGGATAGCCTTTTGTATGTTTTACCTCTATGTATACTCAACTGGATCAGAATCCGCCATTATTGGACATTTTACAAATCATCCACGAATTGATCACTTAAGTGAGATAAAAGCCTAGGATCTTCATTTGATTTATGTTAATGTCAGCTTTTACATGATCCCATTACATTAAGGCTACCATACAACCAGATGGATCTTATATAAGGCAAGAGTGGCCTTTTCTAGATGATCCTTTTAGTTCTTTAAGACCTTTATAAGAACCCATCAAGGAAACAGAACCAACAATGTCCTTTCCATTTGGCAACATGGATCCAGACCAAATCAATCATGTGAATAAGGACATTATAAATAATGGAGGGGGAAATGTTGACCCTAACAACCAAGGATCCAACAATAATACCAATGGAGGAGAAAATAATGACCCTAATAACCAAGGGTTAAAAAACAATAATCTTGGAGGAGCTAACATTGACCCTAACAACCAAAGGTTGAACAATAATAACAATGGGGGAAACATTGACCCTAATGATGAAGAAGACATTGATGATAATTTCAATGAAGCTATGCAAAGTCCTTTCTTCATGAAGCTTATGGAAAAAGTGTTGGAAAAAGACAAGGAAAATTACTTTCTAGACCTAGCACAAACGGGTCTCAAACTTCCGCATGATTATGATGTCAACAAACTTAAACAAAAAGAAGCTGAGGCTAACCCCATTGACATCATGAACAAGCAATTCCAACTTTTCCAAATGGAATTAGACACGATAAAACAAAGCGGGGTCCCTAAACCCTTTTCTATTGAGGCTTTGTGTCCTTTTCCCTTTGATAAATCACTAATCATGGTTCCATTTCCAACAAATGCCATCTTTCCTAAATATGACAAATATGAAGGAACAACTGATCCCCAAGATCACTTAAGGGAATTTTGTGCCTTATGTTTAGAGTTTGTGCATGACACAACTTACCTAATGAGGTTATTCCCTAGAAGTTTGGGAGGTATGGCAATGGAATGGTTTTCGAAGTTACCCTCCGACATTCGAACCTTTGAATAATTGGCCTCTAAGTTTGTAACTGATTATTCCTATAACATCAAACATGAGGTTACAATGCTTAATTTATGTAACACCAAACAAAGAGAAGGAGATGGATTCCTACTTTTCCTACAATGATGGAGAGCGGTATTTGCTAGATACCCTCGAAGTGTACCTGAAAAGGAGAAGATGGATATTTTTGTAAATAGCTTGAATCATGAAATGAACTATCAATTAAGGCTACAATGTCCTATGTCATTTCAAGACCTAATTGAGAATGGGGTGAAAATGGAAGAGGTATTGGTAAAAAGTGGAGAAATTAAGCTTTACAAGGATAACAAGAACATCAACAACACCAACAATACCTCCAATACTAATCAAAATCGCAATCCCCCTGACAACAACCAATTTTGGACAAGGAATAACAACAATAAAGGAGTGGTTAACGATGGAGTGGTAGAAGATAACACTTTAAAGGCTACCCCTTTCAATCTCACTCAAAATTCAGTTCAAGCCAATAATGTGAATCAAGCGCCCAAAGTGCCCTTTAACAACAACAACACTAATAACAACTCTGGGAATAATCAAGGGGCTTACAAGCCTAAACCTTTCTTTGCACCTACACCCAAAAGGACATTCACTAATTTGGGTGAACCATTGGAGAGTGCTTTCAGGACACTTATTGCAAATAGACTTATTGACTTACCAAGAGCTCAACCATATGAACCTCAAATCAAGCCGAATTGGTGGAGTGAGAATAACCATTGTGAGTACCATAGAAATCAGGGACATAAGACAAATGATTGCATGCATCTTAAGCATGTGGTACAAGATCTCATTGACAATGGTTTGATAAAAGTATAAGGCCCTCAAAATAATGACGATCAAACGGCCTTTAAACAACCTTTTTATAAACATGAAAAGGGAGAATCTTCCAATTCGAATAATGGAGGAAACAATGGGACTAATGCAAGAGGAAATAATAATGTTAACTTTGCTCATACTTATGATAATACTATCAATGTTGTGGTAGTCAAAGAGAAACCTATTCAAGAGTCCTCTAATTCCATCACAAGGGGGAAAGCCTCAAAGGTTACCCTACAAGGGGGTACTCCTATTACTATTGGCCCTAAAACACCAACTATTTTGGTTAAAAAAACACCACCCACAACAAAGCCCTATAGTTTGGTGGATCAATTACAAAAGACTCCAGCACAAATATCAATTTTGGAGTTGTTGAAATTATCTCCTAATCACAAGGAGATCTTGGAAAAGGCCTTGGTTGAGACCACCGTTCCTATAAACTTGGAGGAAGACAAATTTCAGAACATGATAGGACATCTCATAGCCCCTCATTGTCTTTCATTTTCAGAGCAAGATGATATGTCTATCACACATCCTCAAAACTTACCCTTGCATAGAGAGGTGTTAATCCAAAGGCATAGGGTCAAGAGAGTTCTCATAGATGGGGGATTTGGTCTTAATATTTTCACTTTAAACCTTTTCAAGTCATTAGGGTTAACCGAGTCTTCCATTGACCCTAAAAAGCAAATCACCATTAAGGCCTATGATGAGGAGGAAAGATCTTCAAAGGGTATGATCTTTCTACCAATTCAAGTGTGACCTATCAAAAAGGATATCATATGTCAGGTCCTTGATATGAAATTGACTTACAATATCCTACTAGTAAGGCCATGGATACATGAAATGCAAGCAGTACCTTCTACATATCATCGATGCATAAAGTTTCCATACATGGGGGAAGAGATCACGATTGGAGGAGATTCAAACCCTTTCCAATATTGCAATGCCTTAAAGCCAAGTCATGAATTATATATTCCTCATAATAGGGAAGGAGCATCCCTGATATTACCATGGAAGAACCCAAGGAGGAAATTTTAAAATTAACATCAAATGTTACATCAATTTCTAACCCTATTCAAACTAACTCAACTACATCAACTAAGGGAAAAGAAAAGATGAGCTATGAGGGTTCAAATTCAAATGATGATTCAATCAAGGATTCAACATTGAGAATAGAAACTTTGAAACCCACTAAGGAAGAAAGAGAACAAGCTAAGGAATATCATTATCAAAAGATGAGTGACATGATGAACCAATTTGAGAAACAATGCAAATTTCACTCAAAAGGGGTAGGGGAATATTTTGTTTCCGTATTTGATTTACCTACATCTCCAAGGACACATGGGAAACCATCCAAAGATCATCAACCCCATAAGTATAATTCTCATTTTGTGAGATAATGTGATAAGCAAGAAATAGAAATAGAGGATAATGAGGTTTTGCAATGGCTTTATAAAGAGGAGGATAATTCAGCTAATCTCAATGAAAGGGTGCAACATATCAACATCCAAACTGATCAATATGGCAAAGGATTTGATATCATGAATAAAATGGGGTATAAGGGAAGAGGACCCTTAGGAGTTTGACATAGGGGATTGTTAGAACCTATTGAACCAGTTTGGAGAGCAAAAGAAGAGAAAGTCGGCATAGGTTTTCAAAATAAAGGAGAAAGTTTGAGTCCCATGCATGATTTTCGTGCACATATTCATATGGTAGGTTCTAAAAGTGAAGATGATTCTAGGGATTATGAGTGGGATTCCTTGTCCAAATAATCTTTTCATCACATAGAGGTTGATACCATTCACACTTATGCAACTCCTCCTAAAGTTGAGAATCAAGAACATGTGACTCAAAGTTCGAATTCAACACAAACATCAAGTGAACCTCAACACTTTAATGTTGAACATGCACCTCCTTAAACTCAATGGGTAGGTGAACCTTGGGTACCTTTTTGGGTGGGAGATTCTAACCTAGTGTTTAATCCACATGCTTTCTTTCCCATGGAAATATTAGAGGACTCTAATGAAGAGGATTTTGATCCTTCTTCCATGGACCATTTTGAAGAGGCACATGTCATAGACCTTGAAGATACAATGTATGAACCATCAAAAAAATTCATGTCCTTAAACCCTTCAAATGAAATCCCATCCAATGAATCATTATCCTTAATACACCCCGAACTTATTGATTGGGATCTTTCTGAGCCAAATGACTTACTATACTTCCCAAATGGCAATGCAATGGCCTTATACCTCAATGTTGTTGAACAAAATTCTTCCATCAATGAATTAACTCTAGACATGATGATAGGGGTAGGTTTTCAACCTCTTAATCCAAAAAATGAAAAGAAAATATGCAAAAAAAATGAGAAGGTCTAGTGGTGAAAACCACCATGTGGCAGTGCTAGACCCAAAAAAAAGTAAACATAAAGGATGTTTCCAAAGGTGAAAACCCAACTGTGGCACCTAAGGAAGAGAGGTTGGACACCCTACCAGCTCATGAATATGAAAGATCACCTATACTTATTGAACCCATAGAAAAGGTTAACATTGGAAAAGAAGGGGATCCTAAATTCATTCACTTAGCAGCATCTTTGAGTCCTTTGGAGAGAAAATAATTCATTGAATTGTTTCAAGAAAAACAAGTCAACTTTGCATGGTCATATGCCGACATGCCTGGATTAGATCCAAGTTTCATAATGCATCATTTGAATGTGAAACCCAAGGTTAAGCCCGTCAAGAAGAAGTTGAGAAAAATGCATCCACATGTAGCCCTTTTAGTCAAAGCGAAATTGGAAAAATTGCTCAAGGTTGGAATTATAAGAGTAATTGCATATGCCGAATGGATCTCCAACATTGTACTGGTTACCAAAAATGATAAATCCATAAGATTTTGCACGGATTTCAGAGATTTAAACCTTGCTTGTCCAAAAGATGACTTTCCATTACCAAGCATTGATGCTATTATGGATCTAACTGCGGTTCATTCTATGTTTTCACTTATGGATGGATTTAGTGGGTATAATCAAACTCGCATTGCACCTGAGGATCAAGAGAAGAAAACCTTTACATTCCCATGGGGTACCTTTTGTTGGAACGTAATGCCCTTCGGTCTCAAAAATGTCAGAGCCACTTATCAAAGAGAAATGACTACTATTTTCCATGACATGATACACACCTTTATGGAAGATTATGTGGATGACATTCTAGGTAAGTCACATGAAAGAAAAGATCACTTACCCATACTTGAAAATATTTTCACAAGGCTAGAACAATTCAAAGTGAGACTTAATCCCAAGAAATGTGTTTTTGGGGTACAATCTAGAAAACTCCTATGGTACATTGTTTCTGCAAAAGGCATTGAAGTAGATCCTGAAAAAGTACAAGCAATAATGGACATGGACATTCCAAAGAATATTAGTCAAATGAGGTCACTTCAAGGAAGACTTCAATCCATAAGGAGATTCATTTCTCAATTGGCAGAAAAATGTCATTCTTTCACAAGATTGTTACATAACGACACTATCTTCACATGGGATGAGGAGTGTGATAAAGCCTTTACATTGTTGAAAACATATTTGATGAATCCACCTATCTTGATGCCACCTATTCAAGGAAAACCTTTATTACTCTATATTTCAGCAACGAAAAAATCTTTAGGAGTCTTATTGGCACAAGAAGATGATGAAGGAAATGAAAGAGCTATCTATTACTTGAGTAGAACTTTGACCAAATATGAATTAAACTATAGCTTCATGGAAAGGGCTTTCCTAGTAGTGGTATTTGCCTCTCAAAAGTTAAGACATTATATGTTAATGCATAAGGTGAAGCTCATAGCCAAAATTGATCCATTAAAATACTTACTTAGAAAAATAGCTCTAAATGGAAGGATTGCAAAGTGGGTAATGGTGCTTAGTGAATTCGACATTGAGTATGTTGATAGGAAAGCAATCAAAGGTCAAGTTATTGCCGATCAATTGGCTGAATATCCTCAAGAATCTACACATCCCATTCAAGTGGAGTTTCTGAATTCTGAAATTGTTAATGTGGAAGCTAAGGCATGGACTTTATACTTTGATGGATCTTACACCCAAAATGGTAGTGGGGCAGGCATTCTTTTGATTACACTACAAAGTTACATAATCCCACAGTCTTACAAGTTATTGTTTCCTTGTACTAATAACATAGCAGAGTATGAAGCTTTTGTCATAGGTATCAAGATGGCCTTGGAATGGAATGTCACAGAATTACAAGTCTATGGGGACTCTCAATTAGTCATCAATCAAGTTAATGATGAATATAATACCAAAGATGAAAAAATTATGCCTTACAAAAGATTGGTGGATGATTGGAAAAAGTACTTTGCTTTAATTACTTTTGAACAAATTCCAAGAGACAAGAATAGAGCAGCGGATGCAATGGCTACTTTGGCATCTTTTCTTCAAATGACCGATCAAAATGAAAGGTATGAGTTCTTGGTGGAAGAATTGGTTAAACCAGCATTTGACCTACCTGATATCCAAATTATTGTCCTTTTAAATGGAAATGACTCACCATGGTATGGACCCATTTATGCCTACCTAAAAGACCAAACCTTACCCATAGACCAAACACGTGCTCAAAAACAAATTTTCATAAGACAAGTGGCTCATTATACCATCCTTTCTGACACATTGTATCGTAAGGGTCTTGACGGAATGCTCCTTAGATGTCTAGAGGAAGATGAACTGAAATTAGCTTTAAAAGATGTCCACGAGGGGATTTGTGGGTCACATTCGAGTGGTTTAAACCTTGCTAAGAAAATCCTACACATGGGATACTTTTGGAAAACCTTAGAAAGATATGCTTGTCAGTTTGTCAAAGTTTGTGCAAAATGTCAATACCATGGAGACATGATCCATGCACCAGCACAAGAGTTACACCCATTTGTCACACCATGGACATTTTACCAATGGGGTTTTGATTTGATTGGCATGATCTATCCACCTTCTTCAAATGGACACAAGTACATCCTCATGGCAATGGAGTATTTCACTAAATGGGTTGAGGTCGTTCCTTTAACAATTGTAATGGGGAAACAAATTTCCATGTTCATCCTTAATCATATTATTTACAGATATGGCATTCCTCATGCCATCATCATGGATAATGGAAAATAGTTTAAAAACAAATATGTTGATGAACTTTGTGACACATTCCATATTACACATCACTCTTCATCCATTTACTATCCCCAAGGTAATGGACAAGCATAAGCTACCAATAAGAAGATCCTCAAAATCCTTAAAAGATTAGTTGGCAAGTCAAGAAGAGATTGGCATCTTCAAATCAATCTAGCATTATGGGCCTATAGAACTAGTATTCGCACCCCGATAGGAGCTACACCTTTTTCATTGCTTTATGGGGCCGAAGCCGTTCTACCTTTAGAAGTTGAGATACCATCCCTAAGAGTGTCATTGCATGGATTAATCATGGATGAAGATTATAAAGTTTCCCAACTTCAACAATTGGAGATGTTGGAGGAACACCAAACTCAAGCCTATGATCATTTGAAAGTGTATCAGAATCAAATTTCAAGGAACTATAACAAACACATTAAACCAAGAACTTTTCAAGTGGGAGATTTAGTGTTGAGAGAGAATCCAAAAAATCAGGTTGATAGAGAAAAGAAAGGAAAGTGGGAAGCAAATTGGCTTGGTCCTTTTGTCATTGTTTCTTCTTTTGGAACAGGGACCTACAAATTGGCCGATTGTGATGGTGATGAATTACAAGAACCTATCAATAGCATTCATCTTAAGCGGTTTCACACCTGATTAGATGAAAGAGTATTAGAGGAAAGAGTGTCAGTTGAGAGTATCAGATGATTCAGCATCACCTTTGTACATGGAAAAAGTCAAAAATACTAAAAAAATGAGAAAATATCAAAATACAAAAAAAATCAGAAAGTTCAAAAGCCAAAAACAATTGAAAAAGCAGAAAATTAGAAAAAGGAGAAAATTGAGCATGAAGAAATAAAAAACATTTGAAAAATCAAAAAAATGTTGTCTTGGTGAAAACCTAGCAAATAGGCGCCTTGATGATACAAAAAAAAAAAGAGAAAAAGAGCAATAATCCCAAAAGGGAAAACCTGGAGACAGGCGCCTCTTGTCCCTTAGGTATTTCCTACTTGCATGTGTACATATTGCATTTCATCATCTCATTTGTCTATATCCTCATTACATTCATCATTTGTGCATAGTCCTAATCAAGTCTCAGAGCTACATTTTTGTCACATTCTAGGTTCAATTGCCCAAAGTTTCACATTGATCATATTTCTCACTTGGGGGTAGGCATCACGGATTTTTGGTACCAAACGGATTCAATAGTGCAACATCTTGGTCACACATCAGAAGAAAATTTTCAGATTCAAATGAGAGATATTTTGAGAACCTTTGATGAATATCATTGTTCAATCCTAAACAGTTTGATCCGATAACACGATCCTTGACCTTCATTGACTTATTTTATCAAGATTTAAAATTGGCAAACCCTAAATGATCAGAATGTTTGGAGTTCTTATTTTAAAATCTTGATACATTTCACAAACACTTGGAAATTTTTATGAGTTTTTCATTGACCTTTTTCAAGTCATGATCTTTTTAGCTAATCAATGATGTTTTGACTAGATTGGCGATGATGAAGACATGATGTTTTTCTTAACTTCTGTGTGACTGTTTTGAGGAAGATTCTTTAACTTGTGTGAATTAGTCTAAGGACATGGTCAGCAAAGAACCATCGAGGACATTCATATATGAAGGAGGGTTAACCTTTGTTTGTTTACGCAAAAGGATACCTTGGCTATTTATATCTTCAATATCTTAATACCAACATCCACTTGCAACATTGAATCTGATTAAACCGGTATTCATATTCTCATAGTTGGTCATTCAACTAGTGAGGGTTGTACTAGTTTCCTAAACGGTTACCAAATGAGAGAAAGTCATATTCATATTCTTATGGTCACAGTGGCACCAGTAAGGATTGTATTGACTACTAAGTTCCACAACGCTCAATGATGAAAATATATCTTTGTTTGCATTTGTTTCACGAACCTCAAGGACAATTAGTTTCATTGCATCTTAATGTTAGATTAATTGCATTTCCAGTTAGATTAAAATGGCTTGTATTTCTAGTTTTTTTCTAAGTTCAAGGGGGGAATTAATGTTGATGATACTTCATTAATTTAATGGTTTCAAATCATCCATATGAGATTGTCTTTTGCATTCATAAGCATTAATCATTAATCATCATTCATATCAAGAGAAAAAGCAAAGAAAAGAAACATTAATCATTAGTCATTTATCCAAATCATCTAGAATTGCATCATACATATAGTTGCATACATCCAAAAAACCAAAAAGATAATTGCATTCATTTATCATTGTACTAAGTATTACATCCATATCATTGCATTTCATAAACCATACATCCAATTAAATCAGAAAAGCATATATAAATAAATTGCATTAACATCATTTGCATCCATCTATCTATGTCATAACCTAAGGCATTGCATCCATAGCATAAATAAAAGTAAATGCATCATAGACTAGTATAGCTTTGCATAAAAGATAATCTCAAAACAACATCATCAAAAGGGAATCAAAGATCATCATAGATAAATGTCTATCATCAATAATGCAAATCTGTATATCCAAGATACATCAACAAATGATCCATACAATCAAAGTCCTGATCAATAATCAAATGATACATCAATATGATATCCAGCTATCACAAATCCCTATCTATCTCATGACCCAGAAGGGGCACCTGATCCGTCTCTTGCAATACTTGTACCTAAACCCCTGCGCCATCGGGATCCCTATCACCTGATCTATCCTGTGTAGAAGGTGGTGCCTGACTAGTGCTAGCACTGGTAGGTAACTGAGCTAGAGTAGCCAAGAATTGCTGCAACATAATCATAACCTGGTCTAACTGACATGTCACTGCAGTCATCCCTGCATGTAATTCTTAAACATCCTGAACTAAGTTGTCTACAATGGGAGGAACTGGAGGTGCATGTGATGCTCGAGGGGCCTGAGGTGCCTATGGCGCTAAAGGAACCTATGGTATCGTCGGTGCTAAACTACTCTGAGGATCAACCTATCTCAAAGGTGATAAAGGTCTCTATGGACTCTGTCTCTGTAAATCCTGTGCCTATCCTGGAACCTGTCTAGCTACCTGGACTTATCTATGTCTCTAACTAGCCCAATCTGCACCAACTCTGACATGAACCTATCTCTGAGGTACCTGTGCCTGTACTAGCATTTGTCTAGGCTGCCTAAATCCACCACCTCATCCCCTAGCATGACCACCCTGCATCCGAGGTCCTGCATCTCTAGGTCTCCTAGCAACAGGTTCTCTTTGAACTCTCTATCTCCAAGGTCTCCTTCCATCTCCATCTCCATCATCATCATCTCCATCATCATCAGAAAACTCATCAACATCAGGAATAGGCTCTGCCAAATCTGTGAATCTAACAAAGCGATGTCGTAAGAACCACTCTCGATACTCGATAGACATCCCTGCATTAGCTACATGCATCATCATATCCCAACTAACATATCCAAGCTGATCAATCTGTGAACAGGCCAACTGATAGTCAACTTGAGCTCCTGACATGGATCTCTCTACCTGTACCCTCGCATAAAGTGCCATACCCTGGGGCATGTCATGTACCCGATTGTACTGACAGAGCACTCCCCCGAAGCAAAATCTCTCGATACATAGTGGTGATTGCCCAATCATCCACCGAGGGGAAAACATATATGGCAACTCATCATCATCCTCTCACCAACTCTCACAGAGCAGATATGGTCTCCATACGACCTGATCAATGTCATTAATAGTCCGTCGCCAAAACTCAACCTTGCCCAGATGATGTTGAACAACCATGCCATCATATAAAAATGCATACGGATACCTCAGGCCCACACTCATGCTAAGACTAGTCTGGTGATAGGGATATGCTCCCAAGTCTACAACTATAACAAAACTACACTTGCTGAAAGAGATGTACTGCGCCTATATACAATCTCATATAAGTCATGATATAGTTGGGCCAATACGTAAGAACCCTAGTCAAATCTCCAAGGATGTGCAATCAAATCCTCCAGTATACGACCCCATCCAACCACAAAGAAACAACCCCTCCTATCTGGAAGTAGTAGTCCTTCAATAACTGTTCCTAACAATGCTGGCAAAGTAGGAAATGAAGCAAATTGTGCCCAAGTAATGCAATCATCAGCAATGGTGTTGTCTCCAAACACCCATCTACATACGATGCTATCATAAACTGAGTCATAATATACCCACTCTCCATAAGTCAGGATCCTCAACAATCTGTATACATCCTCGGGTGTGATGGTCATCTCGCTGAGGGGTAGATGGAACGTTTTATGGTCAGAGTGCCATCACTTTGCCATAGCTTTCAAAAGACCTCAGTTCATATGAAACTGAGGGAGATCGAGAAGGAAATTGAGACCACATGTCTCGATCGTTCATCGCTCAGGAGGCGTCAGCTCATCGACCAAATAAAAAATCTAGGACACAACACCCCGTATTCACAACTTACGGTAATGTTCCTACATTTTGAAACAAGGTGAATCATATTAGTCTTTCTATTAAGGGATCATTTTAAGTTAATCAAACACATTAAATCTATCCTTGCTCTATTTTGAGCACATCAACCTATTGTTCCTAACCTCTATATCTTGAGAAGGGATCAATTTGGAATCATTTTAATCAATCTGATTGGCATATCAAACACTCATCAATATGATTTTTCTAATGTCCTAAACACTAAGTGACATTATGGACGTACATTTTCTAGCTTGGAATTCAATTGAGTTATCTGGACGATCGATCAAAGACAATTCATATTTTTTTTATCTTAGTTTTTCAATCTTTATGGTAGGCGGCACTTGAATAAGTGTACATGGATTTTTAATCCCCGCGGTGTTAAATATCTTACACATGGCACTTTAATCATCAGAGGTGGTGCTTTTCTTAACAGGCGGCCTTTTAAAGTCCTACGTGGCTTTTTAAGTTTCCTAGGCGGCCTTGAAATTTTAGGGTTTCCTGGGCGGTGTTTAGCTAATTAGGTTGCAAATTTTGACCTAATACCTAGGTGGTTGTGGATTTCTACAACGCGGCTCTCAAACACGTATAGGCAACTTTTCCCTACCGTAGGCGGCTTTTTAACTATCCTACGCAACATTTAACAAATTTCTATCTAAAAAGCATTAAAAACATGCAATAAATGTTATTTTTATGAGAAATAAATGCACTAGGAAGGTTTGAACCACTCACCGGAGGCCCATAGTCAACAGGTCTCTGATATCAACACGCTCACTTGAACCGATGCTCTCGAATAGGGACCACCATCGCTATCAAATGTCACAGGATTATAGCAAAATCTTAACAGTAAAAAGTGAAAATGAATAGTAAATTTGGGTTTTTCAACCTATTTAAGCTTTTTCACCCACATTTTGTGACATTTTTGACCCAGTTAGACCAAATTTGCATATTCTACACACTGGGGAATTTTTTGACATATTTTCAGCATCATTTTTTATCAGAAATGCAATCATCTTGGATTTATTCTTTTATCAATGTACATCGAATTTTTCACATCTAAGATCAAAATGCTTTCATTTCTGAGGGGGCATTATCATATCATCGAATCAGGATTCTGCATCATATCTTACATCAAATTTGGGGCATTAAAAATTCAAACTTTATCAGTGGGGCATTCTGCATCAAGTTTCACATCGAATTCAAATCAAGTTTTGCATCAGGGTTTCGCATCAGGTTTTGCATCAGGTTTTACATCAGGTTTCACATCAGATTTTGCATCAATCAATCAATCAACATCAAATCAATGATCAAGACATCAATTTTTCTTTGAATCAATGCGCTTCGCACATCAATTCAAAGAGGGGCATTTGTAGACACCTAAAATTGACCAGGTGTCTCTTAAACATCCAAATCTGCAAATCTCAGCCAATTGCCCTAAATCTCATCAAAATGCATTAAAATGGATTAAAATCAAATTAAATGGACATTTATCAAGCAAATTGGACAAAATCAAATTAAAATAAAGGATTAAATAATCATGAAATCAAATAATCAAATTTAAGCCTAAAAGGGATCAATCAAATTATATAATTGATTTTAATCAATTAATTGTAAAGTTTTAAATCAAAAATCAAATCCAACCCATTCACCCTTACATGGCTAAATTAATTAAATGATTGAATTAAATAATTCTTAATTTCTTTCAACTCAAATTGATCAACCAATGAGAGTTGAGGATCTTGTCTTCTTGTCCCACCCTTTGAGGACAACCATTTAAATGGTCCCCCTATTTGAAACCATCTCAAAGCATTTCACTCAACCAAGGCTTGACCATGGTCAATTCACTCTACCCCCTACCCTTGGGAAATTTCTATAAATACAAGTCATTTTCTATGCATTTGATATCCTATAAATTCAAGAGCAAAGCATCCTCATTATAGGCAATTTGTTAGTAATTGAGAGTAATTGAGCATTTTCCATAGCATTTTGATCAATTAGGAAGCAAATTGTTGATTTGAGGAGCATATCATGAGCATT
>MU226296.1:678340-703692 GCA_018584345.1 Thuja plicata
GATTGGTGAAGAAGTCTTGGATATGATCAAATGACTAAGATCAAGGATCATCAATTCATTCTCCTAATGAAATTTTCTCATTTTTTCTAGCCTACCAAAGAGATTCTCTAAGGTGGTCCAAATCTAAGTAGGATGAGTGCAATATGCAACCTGCTATTGAAAATAAAAAATGGAGAAACAAATGGTTCGAAGAGCTTTATCTCACCTATCAAACCATAATCTCTTTTCTACAACACCTAGTGTAGGTTCAAGATCTTAGCCATATGTTATTCTATGCAACTTCAATGATAGCAAAAATAACAACACTTTTTTTTTACTTCAACTCATAATAATTATATGGAGTTAGAAGTACAAATTTGGACCAATCCATGGTTAAACAAGAGAATACAACAATATTCCTCACAATATCCAATCAACATTTTATGTGCACAAAAGAAGTACCAAACTACATAAAAATGGAAAAATACCTCCACCATGATGAATTTGGTGAAAAGAGCTTTCCAACACTGTATAGAGCGCCAAAAGTGAACTCCAAATGTGAAAGTTGTGCCAAATTGAAAAAAGGCCTATAAAAGGGACATAGAGGAAAAAAATTAGCAACAAGAGGCTAATTCTAAAGAAGAAGATGGACACTAATGAGAGTAGAAAACTAGTGTGCTTTTAAAGATGGTATAAAAGCTCATAAATCTTCTTATCATACCACTTATGCTTATCATGTCCTTGTCTTTTTCAATAAGCACATTTGATCTTCTTCTTTTGTGATTTGCTCTTTAGAAGAGGTTTTGGACTCAAGAGTAGGTTTTGAAGTATGATCCTTAGCTTTCTTGGTAGACTTAGAATCCTTATGTTGTTTCTTTTCCTTTCCACAAGAAGCCTTTGAATGTGGATCTTTTGCAAGAAGTGCTTGAGACTTCAAATGTGTCAAAGTGCCCATCTATGCCAATTGTGCTCATTCCTTTGTGAGTTGTGGTACAAAACCAATTAAGATAAGGCATTTTGTGTGCATTATCTAGAGCATCCATAGTAGAATAAATTATAAAAACAAATATAAAATAATCGGGTCCAATCTTAGAGGGAATAGATAGAATCAGTTTCTCATCATCTTTTGTGACCCCGCATTTAGACAACTTCTTGTGAAGAGAATTGAGCTTGGGAAGAAGTCTTGGATATGATCAAAATGGCTTGGATCAAGTCTCGTCAATTCATTCTCCTAATTGTATTTTCTCATTTTTTCTAGCCTACCAAAAACATTCCCCAAGGTGTTCCAAATCTCATTATTATGGGTACAATATACAACATGGTATTGAAAATAAGGAGAAATGGACAAACAAATATTTTAAAGAGCTTCAGTATCTTTTTCATATGTTATTCTATGCAACTTCAATGATAACAAAAATAACTCTATTTGTGACTTCCCGTCATGATTATTATATAGAGTTAGTAGTACAACTTTAGACCAAATCATAATTAAACAAAATAATACAACAATATCCCTCACAATATCCAATCAACATTTTATGTGCACAAAAGAAGTAGCAATAGGAGGCTAACAATGGGTAGGCTCTTTAAGCCATTTAGAGTCTGAAAAAAACCTTCAACAATGTCGCAATAGCTCAAACCACATAAGCCACAAATTACCTCAAGACCAAACAAGCAATTTCTTTGGTAGACACTATATGTATTGAATCCGCTAAATACAAAGAGCATCAACTCATGTTGCAGAAGAAATGTTGGATAATAATCCCAAGAAAACACCAAATAACATATGTTAGAGGCTCACACTTCCAAGTTTTATGCACTAGAAATCCTAACAGTTGAAATAAATGAATGAAGACATTATAAAACTATAAATTTCACTCCATATCATTAAAAAAAAGGCTAATCATGTGACAATGTTTAGTGAGACCAATCCACCAATGAGCATAATTTTTATATTGATACAATACAAATGTAATATATTCCACTTAGAGAGGAGTAAGATAGATAGATAGATAGATAAAATTTTAGCGTCCACAAGACTAAACATAACATATGGGCCAATGTCAAAAAAATTTGATTTCAAGAGTGTACTGAATGGAATTGTCAAAGACTTCATAAATTTTAAGCAAATACAACTTTTCAAGCCTCCTCAAAATGATTATCATTGTTAAAAAATGTATACCCGACCCAGAATTTGTATCGTTGTCTGCACAAAAAAGCTTCTCCACCAATTGGAAATCATAGTCTTTAAAGGAAGTAAGCTCCACACAATCAAGAAACTTGGAGACAAAACAAAGAGCAATGGGTCATTGAGAAGGAAAATATAGGCTAAACTACGAATTGAACATAGTCTTACAATAGAAGCAGTTGTAAACAATAATAAACCTAAATGGAGGGCCTACAAAAATGTTGGTCAAGCAATAAATAAAGCTTATCCACATTAAAATACAACTTGTGGATCAAATGCATAATGACAACAAAAATTTCTTGATTAAGGAAATAACACAAAATCATCAATTGTAACTTGTAACTGGAATAAAAATAGATCTGATTACCAATTATATCACCATCTGATGAAGAGTGGCTATAATATATAGAAGTGTACAATGAAAGTGTCATGCTAGAGAGAAAATTAATTTTGCTAAATGGTAATGGAAAATTAATTAACAAACAAAATGAATTAATTTTGCTAATGGTAATAGAAAATTAATTGACAAACAAAATGCTCTTTGCTAGAAATAATCAAATACAGAAGGAGATGTAGATAGGAAGGTCTGATACCATGATGGAGTAAAACTCTAATCAAATACAGAAGGAGATGTAGACCGGATGCTCTGATACCATGATGGAGTAAAACTCCATTGTTAGGAACACAACCAACAAAAACACCTTCACGAAGAGAAAGATATTTCACCAGCAAATTATGATTCTATATTTCGATGCAAAAAATAATGTACAAATCTCAAGGGCAAAAAGAGACAATAAAACTACCAAAATAATTAAACAATAATAAATAAACTACCTAAGTAAACTTAAGCGTGAGTAAATGAGTAACTCATTTACTTCAATAAGGAGCCCCTAATATGCCTACAATCTTTCAGAGTGGTCTTCGGAAGTGTGATGGAATGCGGGAGGCAGCGGTCATATTTTTCAAACCAGGGTTTCAGAAGGCATCCGGGTTTCAACTACAGATCCCAGGAGAAGCGTAGATGGCCTTTCAATCAATGGAAAAATTAGTATTTTAAAAGATCGAGACCCACCTACTGAGCTTGGCAGGATCCGGAGAAAAATTGGGCCTGGCAGGTTCTAGAGAAAAGTCGAACAGAGGGTCGCTTCTTCCCAAATCTCGGTGAGAAAGGATCTCTACGGAGGGCTCCTGCCAGTTTCAAGGATATTGAACACCGCCTTTGGTGACCAAAGCAAAAGGATAAGATTACTGAGCGTGATGAGGTAGTAACTCCAAAGCCCCTTTCTGTTATGCCTTTCTTAAATATTCAACATAAAAGTTGGAGTGATAATCTAGAATATCTTAGATGCAAATTTTTTTTCCTTAAATGGACAGGATCATGGCTGGCATATGAAAAAGTTAAGACATGGCTATTCAAAAATGCTAGCATAGACTGCACTATTAAAACCCTTCCAAATGGATTTTATATAGTGACATGCCCTACCAAGGAAGTCAAGATGAAAGTGATCAACTCGAGGCCTCACTTCATGGAAGGATTGGGTCTTTACATCAAGGAATGGGAACCAAATTTCAATCCAACCAAGCACGTGCTAGAGAAAGTCCCCTTATGGATAAACCTTAAAACCCTCCCGCAGGAATATTGGACTATGGAAACCCTAAAAATTATGGGAATTTTGTGGGGAATTTTTTTAGATTGGGGAGAAGCCCTCAAAAAAAGAGATCTATCAACGTACATCAAAATTCTTATTCTCTGGAATGAAGCTACTCCTCTACCCGAAACTATAGAACTCAGGTCTAGAGAAGGAATATGGCACCAACCGATTGAAAAATTGGGCCGAGAGGATGAGGAGATTAATGTAGTCAGGGAAACGGGCAAAGGAAAAAGACTCAGTGTGATATGGGAAGAGTTACTGGCTGACAAAGAACAATAGATAAATCCTAAAAAACCTGTAATGGATGAGAATGTTGCAGGAGAAACAATTCAGATACCGGAGTTGGGAGAGAGTTCCCATTCAGAACCTACCACAGAGGCTATTCTATGCATCTCCCCTCCCCTACAGTTGGAGAAGACAATGGATCCTTGTGGGACGACCCCGAAAAGCTTGGTTGGGCCTGATCCAGTTAACCTGGAAACCATAATTTCTCCTGATAATACAAACCAGAGATCAAGACAAGAAACCCTGAAACCCCCACTTTTAGATGCACATATCATATGCAATGAGAAAGTCATCTCAAACCCTAGGCCTGCCAAATATTCTTCTGGGGAGCCAATATCTATCCCGACTTGCCTCTTGCATCCACCTTCTTTTGGAAATAATCCAATGGAGAGCCCAAAACTTCTACCGGATGAGGGCTTCCCAGAAGATGATACCCTGGGATAGAAGGCTACAAACGAGTCAGAGGACAACAAGGAGTATGTTCTGGCCACATGGATGGACAATACTGGAACTTTTTTCAAAGACATCCCCATCTCCCCTATTCAAAATCTAGGAGACTCCTTTGAGGGAGCCAGAGATAGTGGAGGAAACAGTTTGAATCACAATAGTAGACACGAGGAGGATGACCTTGACACAAAATATTTTCTTGGAATCTCAGAACAACTTGACATCACAGAGGTCAAAACTATAACTCAAACAGACTCAACTAGGGGCAAAGCAGTTTATGGAGGAAGGAAAAAAAGAGGAGCAAGCACCTTAAAAATGAGACTTGAGAAAGTTGCTAATGCTAGTAGCCAACACAAACTAAGATCGGGAAAGGGTGGCGCCCTTTCCCGGGAGCAATGAAACTCTTATCCTAGAATGTCAGGGGCTTTAATGCCTCTGACAAAGTTCATCTGATCAAGCGGTGTTTTGATCAGGTGAAACCCAACCTTGTGCTCTTGCAAGAAACCAAACTTAAAAATGAGGACTGTGTTTTTTTTGCTGCAAAATTCCCGAGATGGAAATGCTTCTTCATGAATTTAGATGGTGCATCTGGGGGCCTGGCCCTTTTAGAAAAGGAAGAGGTAGCAAATATTACCATTATCCAAAAACATAAATCATGGATATGGGCAAAGGTGGCATCCAAGAAGCTTCTCAAAATGATCAATATCCTAAACATTTATGGCCCCAACAATCCTGCTCTTAAGCTTAGATTGTGGCAGGATATCTCTAGTACCCTAAAAGATAATCTGAATGAGATTTTCATCCTGGGTGGTGATTTTAATGCCATCCTCAGACCAGAAGACAAAAGAGGGGGCTGCGGATGGACTGGAAAAAGTCAAATGGACTTTCAAAACTTTGTGGTGGATAATGACCTAATGGAAATAGAACTAAATGGTGGAGATTATACTTGGACCAATCGCAGATTGGATTTCAACAATATTGCAGAGAAGCTTGACAAATTCTTGTTGGCAAGGGACTGGACTTCAATGGACTGGACTTGCATAGCAGAGATACTTCCAATCTGTGGTTCTGACCACTGCCCTATTGGGCTGAGAATCCAGGAGGACTCCATCTCAGATAGATGCCCTTTCAAGTTTGAAGCAATGCAGCTCAGGGTGGAAGGGTTCGATGAAATGGTGAAATCACTGTGGAACAATGCTCCAAGAAGAGTGGGAAACTGTGCTTACATCTTTTGTAAAAAATTACAATTCCTAAAGGAGAAATTGAAAATTTGGAACAGGGAAAGTTTCAAATATATTTTTGTTGAGGTATTCAAATTAGAGGAGGAGCTGAAATCTCTAAATGAACACATTATTTCTCATGGTATGAAAAATACTGAATTCCTACAAGAGCAACTTTTAAAAAAATAATATGAAGAAATTTTGGCCAGAGAAGAGATATACTGGAGGCAAAAGTCAAGGGAGCTATGGCTTAAGGATGGGGACCGAAATACAAAGTTTTTCCATAACTCAGCAAAGGTGAAAAGGGAAGGGAACAAAATTTACACAATCAAAAACCAGCAAGGTCTCACTCTGGAAAAGGAATAGGATATCAAAGAGGAGGCTATGAGATATTTCTCACAAATCTTTTGTGCAGAACAACAGAAAGGTATAGACATAGAGGAAATTATCAACACAATTCCAAATTGCATCGGTCCTGCCCAAAATGCCTTCCTTATGAAACCAACAACTATGGGGGAAGTCAAAAATGCTTTATTTGGAATGGGGTGGACAAGGCACTGGGCCCTGATGGTTTCACTACCCTTTTCTACCAACATTTTTGGGACCTTGTGGGGACTGAGGTCTGGGAACTAGTGGAAGAGGTGAGAATGGGGAAGTTCATCCTCAAAGATATAAATAACACCCCCATTGCCTTAGTTCCAAAAAATACTGACTCCTCTAGCTTCAGGGATTTCAGGCCAATTGCCCTCTGCAATGCTATCTACAAAATCATATCTAAAACTATGGCCAACAGACTTAAAACAACCTTGAAGACAGTAATCTCAGAGGAACAAAGTGGCTTCACCCCTGACAGATCAATCTATGAAGGGATCATCATAGCACATGAAGCAATCCACACAGTTAGAAAAACCAAAAATAACAGAATGATGATCAAACTGGATATTAGAAAATCCTATAATGAAGTGGATAGGTGCTTTCTCTTAAAGATCATGTCAAATTTTGGTTTCGCTAAGGAATGGATTAAATGGATTGAGGGATGTATCAGCAATGTGTGGCTCTCCATCCTGGTAAATGGAAGCCCTCAGGGTTTCTTTGAAACATGGAAAGGGATCCGCCAAGGGGATCCAATATCCCCTTTCCTCTTTTTAATTATGGTGGAGGCTCTAGGAAGACTCATAAAACAAAGAAGAAGCTCAGGTAGATGGAAAGGAATAAAGGTGGCTGAGGGATTACCGACTCTCTCCCACCTACAATTTGTTGATGACACACTCCTCGGGGGAGAGGCCACCTACAGAGAAGCAAGAACCATGAAATCGACACTGGAAAAATATACCTTGGCTTCAGGTCAGCAAGTAAATTGGGTAAAATCATAAATATATTTTTTTAACACCCCNAACCCCCCCCCCCCCCCCCCAGCGACAAAGAGACATATGTAAGATCCTGGGGATGAGGAAAGGAACCCTCCCATCCAAATATCTTGGGATCCCCCTTTTTGAAGGTGCAAGAAAGGTGGTGATTTGGGATGATTTAACTTCATCCATCTCAAAAAAGATGGGAAGCTAGAAGGGGAAGTGGCTCTCATCAACTGGTAGGATCCTAATGCTAAAATCAGTAATTTCTACAATGTCGGTTTTCCCAATGTTTTGTTTAAGCATTCCAACCAATATCCTAAACAAAATTAGCCAAGGCATGCAGAAGTTTTCTGGAATGGATCATCACAGGAAGAAAAAATACCATTATTAGCATGGGATAAAGTATGCAAACCCAAAAAAGTTGGAGGAGTAGGAATCAGAAATTAGCATCTTATGAACACTGCATTGGGGGAAAAATTAATATGGGAGATTCACCAAAAACCAGATAGTATGTGGGCTCTCATCCTCAAAGATAAATACCTTGATAATTCAACTGATAACCGCATACTCACAATCAGAAACCCNACCCCCCCCCCCCCCCCCCAGGATCTTCAATGTGGAACTTTCTCACTTCATGCAGGTAGATAATCACGGACCATATCTCATGGAATGTTGGCAATGGGCAATCAACAAAGTTTTGGGATGATTCGTGGAATGGACTTCCAGCACTTAAAAATAATGGTGACTTCCATGCTCTTAGAAACTATTTCATTCAGGCCTAGGGGGAACATATAGTAGATTATATTGAACCAAAAGAAGAAGCACATGGTAGAGAATGGAAGTGGAAGTCAGTCAACCATGAGCAGTTATCAAAATAGCAGAAAGACATAATGATTGGAATTTTGAAAGAGAGAAAAATCCTCATTACCTCTGAAACAGACAGAGTGATTTGGTGTGCATCCAAAAGGGGAGAATACTCAGTGAAATTGGGATATCAGATTTTGGAAAAAGAGGATAGGGAAGAACAATGGTCGTCGAGACTATGCTGGAACAAAAACTGCCTTCCCAAAGCGGGGGTCTTCACATGGCTTGCATCCATAGGTAGAATACTCATAGGGGAGTGAAGGAAAAATCTTGG
This sequence comes from Thuja plicata, assembly GCA_018584345.1. NCBI lineage: Eukaryota > Viridiplantae > Streptophyta > Pinopsida > Cupressales > Cupressaceae > Thuja > Thuja plicata. The sequence continues at coordinate 686,602 of MU226296.1, forward strand.
TTTCATGGGACCCACAAAATGTATAATGTGTGGGGAGGTAGAAGAGGATGTCGATCACCTCCTACTCAACTGTAAAATAGCACAGTCTTGTTGGAAAATGACACAACAGAAACTAGGTTGGTAGGGACCTCTTCACAATACTCTCTCTAGGACTCTTATGGGGTGGCCTAGTGCTCTGAGGTGGTCTAGACTTGATTCAATCTGGGACATTTCCCCCTCAGCCCTACTATGGGAAGTTTAGAAAGAAAGGAATCGCAGAGTTTTCAGAGACCAAAAATAGACTTCAACTAAGCTCAAAAGTAGAATAAACACCTCAATAGAAGAAATTGTAACTACAGCAGCAAACAACAAAACTATGATGTGCCCCTACACTCACTGGGACTCAAGGATTTAGGTTAGCTGGCCTGGCATCAAAATTTGCTCTTGGGGAAACTGCTCACAACATAAAGACCATAAGAAAAAGGAAGGTGTTAAATGGGAACCACCTGACAAGGATTGGTGCAAAATAAATTTTGATGGGGCCTCTAGAGGCAACCCTGGAGTATCTGGCATTGGAGCTATAGAAAGAGACTGGAAAGGCAACTTATTAGCTTTTGAAGAAGAAAGGATTCCAGAAGCAACCAATAACTTGGCAGAAGTGAAGGTAGCTATGCTTGGAGTTAAAATGGGACTCAAGCTAGGGGTTAAAAATATCCATCTTGAGGGAGATTCGGCTGTCATCATTGGATCCATTCAAAAAGGACACATATGGGCTTGGTACCTCCAGCCCTTTGTAAACCACATAACAGCACTTCTCAACGACTATGAGAAATTTAAAATCTCACATGTAAGAAGAACAAGAAACATAGAGGCGGATAGTTTATCAAATTGGGCGGCAAACTTTACATTAGAAGGAAATAATCATTTCGAAACCTTTACTGACATCACTCTAGTTGAGGTGGAATAAGGAATGCCAGCTGATGTAACTTGGGTTATAGCCAATGCCACTAGGAACAATAAATATAGAAGGAGGGCACGGGGTGATCATATTCCTTCATGATCGATAGGACAGAAAGCCCATTTTTGTTATTGAAATGACAGGACATTAATACAATTTAGGGCAAAACATCAATTAAATTAGTGGCGGCAATAAAGGGAATTTATGTCCATCCCCTAATAATTGCAGGAGTGACATCACATTAACAAAAAAATACAAATTAAATGCCCGATATGCGTGCTTCAAACCTTGATCCATGCACAAGCAATCATCAAAAGGACAAGCCGCAGGCGGAAGGAAAGGAATTCTTTTGGAAATGAGACGCTGATGGGATGGAAATATCAGGAATTAAATCTATCATTTATGCCAAATCAATCGACAGGGATTTGCACAAAGTTCAAAATCCTCCTATTACCCTTTAAATGAAGGATCTCTCTACATTTTTTGCGAAACTGATAATATTGAAAAGTTTTTTTGAACACAGGTCTGGAGCTTAAAAAGATGGAGGCGACTTTTACTTTGAAACTAGGGAAGTATAAACAAAAAAAAGGTTTCTTTGGAAAAATTAAGGTCAACTGGGTTCGCAAGCTCATGAAGTGGTCATCCAAGGATTTAGAAGATGCAGTGATGGAAACACTGGGTTCAGAGTTCATCACAACCACCCACAAAGGACGCTTGAAAGTTGACATTCCATCCATGATGTTGGAATGGGTGCTCAAACTCGAAGTGGAGCATGAGGAGGCACGAGAGGTCATCATGGAGCTGTTCAACACGGACCTTTTGGAAGGTTTGGATTCCTTTCTCGAATGGGTGTGGCCGGGTCTGGGTTTCAACATTACTGAAGGAATAGCAGATGAGGACCGAGAAAGAGTGCAAGGCATCATTCCATTTATCAGGTGGTCATGGGGAATAAACAAAGAAAATTATCGCATAGACAGATTTATAGGATGGGAAACCATCAAAGTGGCAATCAGGGAACGCCCACCACCACCCGACGGCCCTGCTGTGGCTCTGAATGTGCAAGTTCCCTGAAGAAGAAGAACGGTAAGAAATGCAAACCGCATGCACCAAGGGTGATGAATCTAGGCAAGGAAGTAAGGTGGCCATAAGATCAAAATAATATATAATTTTGTTAGTTTTTGTAATATGACACCCAGCTGGGGAATTCGGGAAAGAAACCTCTCTTTTTGATTAGGCAACAGGGACTCTATCCCTAATTTTTGTAAAAGGACTCTGGCCCAGGAGGTGGCTCTGCAAAGAATATAGGAATGTAAATGCTGTTGAAATAGGCCGAGGAAAAAAAACTAAGGCTAATAGCTCTAAGGTGATAGATGCAAAGAATATGCATCCTTTTTGGGTTTTTTTGCTATTTTCTAGCATAGAATATTCTGCATAGTGACCAGTAGCCTATCTTGTAGCACTGGCTCTACATACTTGAAATGTAAATATTACTTTTTGACATCAATAAAATACCCTACTATTACCGATAAAAAAAAAAAAGGAGCCCCTAATATTTAGTTTTTAATTTTAAGGGGTGCATTTGAGGGAGGGCTAGAAATTTTTCTCATCAACTTAGGATTTTTTGTTGCTACTTGTTAATTATCTAGAGTTTTAAAATAATTATCAATTAACTTTTTATTACTTTATATTTGTATACTCTACTCTATTGAATAAATTTTGTATACTCTACTCTATTGAATTGAATATACAAAATAATAATATTCACGAAACCATTATCTTCCATAATTTTAGAGCTAAAACTTTTAAGCTTAAACTATACTAAAAAATTCATCGTACCGCCCATTTCAAAATGTTCAAAAAACCTCAATAACACCCACTAATTGTTTCAAGGAGGCCCCCTCCATGAGATGACAGCCTTAAAATCATAAATGGAAGTAACTATACATCTCATTTGCTTAGAACATATTAGTTATTAGACATAGCAATTGAGTTAGTATAATGTCAAGTAGAAGTAGGTGCTTCAAATTAATAGTTGAATACATTACTAGAAACTTAACTTGCAATATGATTTAAATAGACTATCTTGAAACATGAAACCACCTATTTAGTATTTAAATTTCAAATATTGGAATGAATGAACAAATTTTAGTATGGAAGAAAAAACATATAGGTTCAATCCTTAACATGTGGTGTTATACTTCTTTAAGACTATAAATAATATACTCTACTCAAATTTTAAGGAAAATTTCATATTATGAAAAAAACTTTAAAATACTAAAAAATTACAAGTTATAAACTAATTTGATGAAAAATAGTAAAATAAAAATAACTCGGTAAAAATTGATCACAAGATGTTAAAAAAATAGGTAGCATCATTCTTGCATAAATTTTCAAATATGTTGAAAAATTAGGGAAAAATTAGTGAAAAAATAAAATGGTATATTTATCACTTTTCTTACGAAACTTACACATTGATGTTACATATGCTTATTTCTATGGCATTATAATATACTTATACTCTTTTACTTTTATGCCTTTTCTTTAGTATGAGACTTGTCCTATATGAAGGGACAATATTTTGTTACCTTTTGTATGCAATATCATAAATTATTATTTGGTTATAGATGAGGTACAACATATGTGTCATGTTGGATCCTCCAACTAATTGTCTCATAACTCCTATGAATTAGCCATGTTCAATCAACAGATTCTAAGGTCAATGACCCACGAACAAGGCTTTGGGAGTATTTGCACTTTACCCTCTACTAAACCTGGGTGGGTGAACCTCACAACATTCATAAATATTGACACCATTAACAACAAACATTGTGTAATAAGCATATATTCTCAATAGAATTAACCAAAACATTTATGATATCACCCTTAGATTGGATGCATCTTTGATTGTTGTATCAATGAAATTGTAATTGAGGATAAGAATTATACTAGCCCTAATCCTACAACAAAAAGTAAAAGAGATTTTGATTTTAGGTTTTGCCCCTAAACCGTATATATTCAAGCATTCTAGACCTGTGCCAAATCAAATGAAGTAAATTGCATTCTAGACCTATGAACTCGAGATTGATGGACTCAAATATGATTCATATATTAAATTCGTGTGAAATATATGAGTACACCTTGGAGACAAAAAATGCTAATATATGAAACCTCATAATTATGAATTGATATTGTATCTGGAAAATTCATACAACTTAAAGGGAAAAAGTACAAACCTGTGTCACACTTTTGTAAAGGAAGAGGACCACAACATGCAAAACTGTTGAACTTTGACGATATAAAAGTGGCATTTGTGTTTAGAATTTGAAAATGATGTAAACTAATGAAATGTGTAAAATTTGATGTAGTTTATGCCTTAAAATTGTTAAATTTTTTTTTAATAAGAATTGACATAGTTTTTTAATTTTTGAAGTCCATTTTTTAATTGTTGAAAAATGTTGAAAATCTAGGGTCTAGTTCCCACCAACAAAATATATGTAAATAATCTTTTTTTCTTCTGATTTCAAAATATGTTTTAGATGACATGTACAACTAGTGCAAAAAAAAAGAAAGATTGGTTTTCGGTATATATTTTGCCTGTTATAACTATTCAAGGTCGAAGTTACCCAAAATTAACAGTTTTTGTCTCCCACCTAATTTGCCCTAGCAAATCCACACCAAATACAAAAAAAATAATATATTCTTGAAGAGGACTCTCTCATCTAGTGTTAATATAAGTTTTAAATTTTTTCGACATGATTTGCTATTTTTTTTCTTTTTTTGAACGAACGTGTTCTTCAATGTTAAAATACCTACTTGGAGTTTTTTCAACTTATAATATATTATATATAATCAAAACACTATAAAAATTGTATGAACATAATCTAGACTCTGAGCTCTACAAAAGGATATTTTTAGATTTTAAAGAAAGCTGATTTTTGATGGAGAAATCAGCTATATAAGTGAAAAGTTCTGTAATTTTGAAATCTTTGTCTATTTCGCTGCCACATAGTCAGTTTTGGTTGGAAATGGCTCAGCCGAACCGGTTCCGGCTGAAACACCCTATATAAATGTGTGCCAATTCTTCATCGATAAAAGATAGTTGGCTTATATTCACTCATGAATTTTTGGTTGAAATGGGTCCGACCGAACCTGTTTCAGCCAGAACTCATTTGCCACATGGTACCACTTTTGTGCCACGTATGTATGGTCAAAAAAAATTTGGCCGAAACCGTTTCGACTGGAACTAAAAAAATTGTCCTCAAGTGTGGCACAACTTTGCACTTTTACCCTAAAGCATTCTATCTTGAATCCTAAAGCTGATACTATTCTATTATGCTCCTATCAGATAAAATTTCAGAAGAAGTTTAAATTGGTCTTGGAATTCTCTTTATAGAAAATAGAGGATGTGTACAAGTTCCAAACCAAATTTCAAAACAAAATAAGATTACAACAGAAGAATATTCCGTCCTAAATAAACCAACTCTAAGAAAATGCAATATGCCTACGAGATGTCCTAAATAAAAAAGAATTTCTAAGGAAGGAGATAAAATATTGCATAAGACAAGGAATAACTTAGGAATATAGGTAATGTGTCACTTATCTAGCTAGATGAAACAAAACAACTGAAAAATAAGAAAATACTTTGTTGGGAAGCAAAGACCAAGGCTGACAATATCCTCAACATCTAATTTCATTGTGATTTGATAGAAAACCTATGGTTATACTAAATTGAGAAAGGTTCCTTTCTGAAGATAATCAAATAATAGACTAGAATTTTTTGTAGCCTTATCACCATCTATATGATCTACTGGAAAAAAACCAAAAATTCAAAATTGTGGACCCTTCATACTAATTCTTCTTCTTCTTCTTCCAATGATCTTTTTCCCAATTGATTACTTCCAACTCATTAGGCCACTGAGATATTTTCACTCATTCTATTTATTGGATAGCCTCTCTCCACTTGGCATATAGTGTGGCTCTGGAATCTGTGACAAATTTAGCATATCCAACCTCAAAAGTTAATACTTATTCTAATATGATATTGAATTGATCCATCTATATTTCTCCATCATCAACAATGATAATCATAACAATAGGAATAATGAGATCAATTTCACCTTTCTAATTCTCTAAATCCTTTACTCCTTTTTTTTTCCTTTTTAATAATGTCTAGAAAGAGTGGATCCTCCAGTCATGTAATGACTATTAGAGTAATATGTTAATTCACTTATTAATTAAATCATTGGGATTTAATTATTATAGTCACTTATTATCTCTGGTTCACGTAAGCTAAACTTTAGACATATAATAATTAATTATGTATTAATTATTATCATGCACCATATGTTTCTCCCCTTTTTATGGTTTTGATCACCTTTTATAAGGTTTGATCTCTTTGTATTTGTTAATTAATTATGATTGATCTTGAATCATATTGTATTATGTACTCTATTATTGAATCAATTGAGGATGTTTCCTCTTTCATAGATTTGTTGTTTCTGGCCTCCATAGCTTTTGCTTCTCTCTTTCTGTGACAGGTGTTTTGCAGGCAAGTGATTCTCAGGAGTTGTAGGGTTTATAGTTTTTCATCAACTCCAATATGGTAGCAGAGCTCCAGATCTTCATGCCCATGTTCTCTTCATGAGAGATTTTGCCTTGTTCTTCAGATCTATGTTTTCAAGAGGTTTTTTGTTTCAATTTTTTGTGGATCTTGGGGGGTTATTTTTTAGAGCACTTTGGGCACAAACTAACCTCATGGTTGTGTCTAGAAGGCCCAAAAACCCCTATTTTCATTTAAGGATCGTCCAATTTGGACACAGATGAAATCTAGGACCTCTTTTTTGTATGCACGAGCTTGGCACACTTTTTGAGGCAAAAAACATCTCAATTTTCAAGGTGCCTCAATTTCCATGCCAGGTCTAAATTCACACCACCATACTAGTGAAGGAAAAAAAAAAATCTTGGTAAATCCGCCAAATTTGGCCAAAAATTTAGCAGTCTCGCTAGATTTAGCAAAGGTTTCTTGGAGTTCTTCTTGTTTTGGAGCCCTCTTCGGTGTTTTGCTCATATTTTGAGAAAATGGAGGCATTTTACGCCAAACAAGATATCATCAAGAATTTGGTTCCGAGCCCAACCTGATTTTGCAAGTTTGGTTTTCTAATTTTGCCATTGTAGGGCTTTTTGGCAGTCAAAGTCAGGGTTCCTTTTTCCACTATGGGAGCCATATCTTGCTCATCTGGGATCCGATTTCCAAATTTTTCACATTGTTGAAAAAAAATTATGTTCTCTTTCCCCTGTATCGGTCTAATTTCTAGGTACATTTTTTCAAGTTTTTGTTTTTGTAACCCGGTGAATATCTTGGATGTTTTAGGTCCTGGGATCATTTTCCTTGCATGAGATGACTCCTTTTTAGTTGTTACTTATGTTCTTATAGCTTTTTATCATTCCTGAGTATTGTAGACATCTTTCTGTAGCATTTCTTTTTTGCAAACACACTGAGATAAAGTGTCATCATTGCATGCTTGGGATCTTGCATGTTTTATGTATCTTTGTACTTGCATACATTATAAAGTACCATGGGGGGGTTTGATTTACCTTTGTCAAGTTATTGTTCCTTCCAAGACATTAGCCTCATGATGTTTTTCAAGAGAGTGTTTCCTCCACGACACTATCCTTTATATGTGCTTGTACTTTCTATTGCACTTTATATGTTCATGTTTCTCCATCATGCAATTATTCTTGGCACTTTGGTTCAGTGTACATGTCATGCCTCTCCTTGCTCAAAGTTATGGGGAGGGGTATCTCCTATTGGTTCTAATGCTCCTTAGCTCTATGGAGTGATCTATGTATTCAGTTTTGTTCCTACGTACTAGGCGGATGTGGTGGCTGGGTACCTATGCATTATGACGAGATAGATCATTTACCATATGGACACTCTTTCATTCCTATTTTGGAGGCATCCTTCCATCTTTGATTGATCAAATATTCAAAAAAAATTTACAGTCTTCTCTACCTGATCATGTTCTATCACAATGGAGGTTCCAGTAGTTATTCTTCGATAGTATTTGTAGCTTCATGCTTTAGTGATGTTCTTCATGTTCTTCCTTTGTTCCTATCTTCTAGGACATTCTCTAGTTTGGAGGATTCTTCAGTCCTTCTCTAGTCTTCATCTCTTTTTGGAGAGGGGTTTTTCCCATTGGGTTTTCTCCTTTTCTCCTTTTATAGAGAATTTTTGTACTTGGGTACCTGATCAGGCCATGTTGTCGGGACCCATTTCTTGCTTTCAGTAGTTGTTTCTAGGTTTTTAGCTTCTCCCTAAGTTTATCTTAAGGGGGTATTCGAGTAGTAAGTTAATTCACTTATTAATTAAATCATTGAGATTTAATTATTAAAGTCACTTATTATCTCTAGTTCACTTAAGCTAAACTTTAGGTGTATAATAATGAATTCTTTATTAATTATTATCATGAAACCTAGGTTTCTCCCCCTTTTAGGGTTTTGACCACCTTTTATAAGGTTTGATCTCTTTGTATTTGTTAATTAATTTTGATTGATCTTGAATCATCTTGTATTATGTATTCTATTATTGAATCAATTGAGGATATTTCCTGTTTCACAGATTTGTTGTTTCGTGCATCCATAGCTTTTGCTTCTCTCTTTCTGTGATAGGTGTTTGCATGCAGGTGATTCTTTGGAGCTGGAGGGTTGATAGTTTTTCATCAACTCCAATAATTACTTTATTTTTTCCTTGATCAAATGTCCCTTTCCTTCAAAAAGTGGCATCAATGAAATGGATGCATCATGTTAGAATAACAGAGAGGGGGGGGTGAATCAGTGGCCTCAAAAATTAATCCAATAAATCAACCCAAAACTTTATACCACAGATATAAAACCTCTAGTTATCTTCATTCCTACAAGATGTATGCCTTTTGTAAATCTAACATGTATATACTGCTCGGTGTTTATACTTTTTGTCCTTTCCTTAAGCTTTACCGAATAGTAGTCTATCTTTTCTTAACCTTTACCGAAATATAGTAAATAACTTAGTGTTTACGATAAATCCTATTTTAGTAATGTGTAAAGAAAAACATCAAATCAATGAACCATATACACATTTGACACATGGATTTTTAATGCAAAAACCATGTTAGGGGAAAAACCACTTGGGACCGGTAACCCAAAATTTTCACTCTTCTGAAGTGAGCTAGGTGAAGAGCCAACCCTATTAAAGGTTACAAACACATTGTTAAGTGTGACCTTGTTAGAGGATTTATCACTTGACCTCGCATTCACTATGTCGTCAACATGAAAACCTTTTGATACTCCTTGGGATGTATCTCAATATATAAAGGATGGTTAAATACCACTTTGTTAAGATATTTTCTGAATCAATGGTTAAACTGAAACAGTATATGATTTGTTCATAAATACAACTTAATCTTACAGATGTTTAGATCTATTATAAGCTCATAATACCTCTTCTGATCAATGTTCTCTTCAATTCCTTTTCCCCACTTCTTTCTGCTCTGTGAATGTTGTTGCTTCTCTATTGCTTGGTGTCTACAGAATTCTTAGCTCTATTCTTTAGCTTGTATGAGCAGATCTGTATGAAGACTTCTATCTTCACCAGAATTCTCTTCAACATTCTTTTTTTTCAAAATGAATTGCTTGTCTCTTTATATAGACATGATTTCACTATTCTTGTCCTTCTTGTTTTCTCCATTGATCACTTATTGATCTCTAAAGCTTGCCATGCTTGCTTTAGTTTTAATCTGTAAAACTCTCCTTGTTTTCTGGAATAAAACATGTTTTAAATCTCCTTATCTTTATCTTTTAACTGATTGACAAAAACAAACTAATCAAATAGTTAACTATATAATTATCTCTGCTAGCTAAGTTTTTTTGTCGTGTCCTAACTTTAGTTCCTATCGGTCAACACTTTGGTTGTGCTCAGTGACTACTGCAGATAGCTCAGGCATCAACTTCAATTATGTTCAGTGACAACTGTAGTTAGCTCGATAATGCTTGCTCGGGTAACAGTGTGAAATTTTGTGCTCGGGGTTCACTATCCCTCTGGGTTTACTGTCACTCAGTGTACATGATTACTGACGACAAAAACTTTGTCTCTTCAAATCTTTAAGTGTTGTGACAATATGTGTATGAGAAATCATACCACATCAAGTTGAAATCAATGACAATACAATACATTAACTGATTTAATGTCTTGCATTTACCTTCTGCATCTCGGTGATCATGAACTTTGTCATCTTCAAACATTCAATCAGTTATAGTTCATCAATCTCTCCCTTTGGCATTGATGGAAACATACTACATACTAATAATACAATATGGAATATATCAGTTATAGTTCATCAATCTCTACCAAACTTATTTTTCTATAACCAATACAAATGTTTGACTCTCGGTAAGCTCTTCTATCTTAGATCTGATTTGTCCAGTTGGCAAGAAGATCTCTTTGAGATAAATTAGGAGTTTTCTTTAAATCTATTGGCGAGAATTGTAGAACACACCAAGAATCAAGAAAGCCAAGAAAAGGGGAAATCATGTCTATATAGAGACAAACCCAATTCATTACAAATTGTGGGGTGAAAAAGAGACTAGAGGAAAGATGCTAAAGAGAATCTGAAGGAGAAGAAAGTATTCTTTCAGTCCTGATCAACAAGCTGAAGAAAGAGCTAGATTCTGCAGACACCGACGAACAGTGAGACAAAATCACAGAGTAGAACAATGTGGAGCAAAGGTATTAGTGATTACATTGATCAGAGAGGTAATGGACTTAAAATAGATTTGAAAATATGCAATTGAGTTGTATGTATGAACACATCATTAGTGTTTCATTTTAACCATTGAAGCATAAAGCCTCTTAACCGAGAAGGAATTAAAATTCTTTTACAATTGAGATACATCCCAAGGAGTATCAAAAAGTTTGATCATAAAAGTAGCATTGGATATGCCCGATACCTATTGACAGGCCAAGTGAGTGTTTGATCAAGGATGGTAGAATTAGATGCTAGATACTAGGTGATAAACTATCTTTTCAATCCTCTAACAAGGTCACACCTAACAATGTTCTTGTAATATTTAATAGGGTTGGCTCTTAACAGGGCTCACTTTAGAAGAGTGAAAATTTGGGGTACCGGTCCCAATGGTTTTTCCCTTAATAGGGTTTCCACGGTAAAAATCCATGTGTTATGTGTTTGTGTTTCATTAATTTACTGTTTTACATTTCACATATGCAATTATGGATTGATCAGTATACTCTGCATATTTATTGTGTTTTGGTAAATAGTTGACTGCTTATCGGTAATCATACAGAAGAGAGATTTCCAAAGCAATCTGACAAGTAGAAAATTGATAAAAGTATTTCAAGGCATTCATCTTGTAGGACAAAAGATAACTAGAGACATAATCTATGGTTATAAGTTTTAAGGGTTGATTTAAGGATTAATTTTTGAGGCTAGTGATTCACCCCCCCTCTCAGTTATTACTAAAAATTGGTATTAGAGCTTGTGTGCTTAGAAGGAAGGTTTCAAGACCTAATTCAAAGATCACAAGATGAACAAATGAGATGTGCCCAAGTTGAACAAAGATAATTTTTCTTCATGGAAGATCAGAATAAGACTCCACTTATTAGGTATTGGTAATGATGTTACTCAATACTTAGATACTGAATATGTGTTTCCCACAAGAGCACCAATAGTTGAACAATTGAGAGAGAATCATGAGCACAATTGCATGATGATAGAGCTTGCTTCCTCACTCTCCGATGTTGAATTTGAAGATATCAAAACCTACAAAACTACAAAGAAGATGTGGGACAATTTGATGCTTGTACATGGTGGTGACAAAAATGTTTTGAGAGCCAAGGCAAAAACCTTAGAGGAAAGTTTGATGATCTCAAAATGAAAGAAGGTGAAAACATCACTCAGTACAGAACAAGAATCAAAGAGGTAGTCAATGCTATTCGAGGAGTTGGAGGTGTAATAGAAGAAGATACAGTGGTAAGTAAAATTCTAAGAACCTTACTACCTACTTATGCTATTAGAGTATCTACCTACTTATGCTATTAGAGTATATGCCATTCAAGAAATGAGGGTAGTAGAAAATAGCAATTTTACTCTAGACGGTTTGATTGGAAGAATGATATCATTTGAGATGAATAATTTTGTGTAAGGTAGAAAAATGATGTTAATGGAATAAGAGTGTTTTGATACTCAAATCACTTATCACCTTACATTTAATGTTTAGAGTGGAGGGATAAATAAGACATTCCACTTTATTCTCAAATGCACAAAGGAAGGATCCAAATTGATCAACCCAAAAAGGATCAATGCATAAATGAATCAATCTATTGGAAATAAGAATAAAGAAGGAGATCCTAGGTTTCCCTCTTAAAAATGTGTTTTGAAATGAATGTAAATGTGTGATATATTTAGAATGATTAAGGATTTGAATTTAAATGGATAGGATAAATGTACTAACCTTGAAGAATTACAGATAAAATAATGCTTTTTTCTAGGGTCTGTACTCAATTTCTAGAAAATCTGAAGTATGATCCAAAAAGGAAATGTAGAGACGAACAAAACCCAGAAATATTTTTCTGATATGACACTGTCTTATGAAAAAGGTCGACCTTGACCCAAAAATGTCACCCCTAACCCAATAATGTCGACCTTGACCTGCATAGGTCCGACAGAAAATCTGTTCGCAGATCTTGGAAGTTGGCTAAAAAGGGTATCTAGATCTAGGTTTAAATCTGTAGTCCCAAACTTGTACATGCAAGAAAAAGAGGTTTATTTGTTGGGGGGAGGGGTTTTCCTTAGTCAAACCCCAATTTAGGAACTAACCTTGAAATCAATAAAGTATAGAATGCTAGCAAGTAGTAGAATTGAATCTAACAATGAAGCTATGATATTGAATAGATAAGCCAATGTAATTCAAATGTAGACAAATATGTAAATATGAAAGCATGGACTTTAGAAACTATAAACCTCCATGATTTTATGCTTGGAATCCACCTTGAAGAGAAGGAATGAGTTTTTGAGGATGTACAAAGGATCTTGAAGGAAGATCACACCACCATGGTGGCTAGATCTAGGGTTTGAATGATGAATCTTGAATGTTTGAACCTAATCCCTTCAAAGGCTTGAAATCTTCAATCCTTGATCTTCAATGGAGAAATTTAATGCTTGAGATTAAGACTTTAACACCTTGAAATCTTGGAAACATGTAGAACAATGGATTCTTGAACTTTTGCTTGATAACTTCTTATCACTTAGACGATGGTTGATCATGCTTAGAGAAAATGAGAGAGAAAGGCTTCCTTTTATATGAAATTAGGGCAGAATCTTCTAAGGAGGCTGACATAGGAGAATTAAATTCCCATTAGACACATGCCCCTAGAAAAGGACCTATATTAAATATAATTTATGATTTTCCGCTTCGAAACCCGAAACAGCCGACCCGAAAGCGGGAAATAACTTTTTGCAAAGACAGACATCCGAAAACTATGGGACCCTAAGATTTGAACCTTGGGTTGAGGTCGAGGTCATCCTTGACCTAGGTTAGGGTTGAGGTCAACATAGACCCAAAAGGTCGACCCTAACCCTGGGGTGAAAGACCTCAGATCTGCAGTCCAGGATGTCAAAAACTGGATGGAAAGAAGTGGAAAGAGAGGCAGAACAGGGGGAAAGCCAGGTCAAAGTCAGGAACCCATTCAAGGTGCTTGATATGAATCCAAATCACCTACTCAGAAGGCTAAACTAGTCTACCATGGAAGTTCTTACATTTTCTGACTATATATTTAGCCCCCACTTTAGCGGGAATATGGAAATCAAACATGCTCACGGTAAAGTTAGAAGAAAGACACTAGTGGATCGCAACGAAGTAGAATATCACTAAGTCAAGGACATGAGCCCCTAGACCAAGGATTATTACTCAAAATACATACATAAAGATATGGAAATAAATAGCAATCAATCATAGAAACATACATGATTACATAAGGAAGACAAGAGAAACACTATAAATAGCATAACTTCATGATCTAATCCTACTAGCATGAAAGTGAAAGAGAGAAAAGAGATAGTGATTACCTTGCCTAGTAAGATCCCCACCTTAATATGAATCACCAAGGAGGGAGAGCCCAACAGGTTCACCCATAAGTTGTGCTTGTAATTGTAAATGCATCTTCTGATGGCTTTTAAAATATCCATAGATCCACATTCTTGTATCACTATGGAATATGAAATGCGTGTCCATTCAGGATTTAGCAACTTATGTGTGTTACCTTTCAAGGATTTAGCATATTGAAAAATAAAAGGGTGTGTATCTCTTCAGGATTTAGCAACTTATGTGCGTTACCTTCTGAGGATTTAGCAAAAATAAAAGTAAAAATGCATGTCCCCTTAGGATTTAGAAACTTATGTGCGTTACCTTCCGAGGATTTAGTATACTAAAAAATGTAAAATAATATAAACTATAGTACAAGGGAGACCCTATATATTCCCCCCTCCTTATCATGACTACCCACTAGGAAGGATAAGGAAGAGAAAAGAGGATACCTACTTCACAAGGTAAGGAGATATCCAGCTTAACAACAATGTATACCATATTATTAGCAGAGAGTCTTGACCCTTACATCCAAGAACATAGATAATCGTGAAATGGATATGTCACTTATGGAAAAAAAGGATCCTCAAAAGGGAAGAGATCTTATCAACAAGATCCCCACCGTAGAGGAGTTCTTAGGATAAAATGTCATCTTCTAAAGAAAATAGGGAACAAAGATTCAATCATCAAGCCCCTTGTAATCAAGAGGAAGTGGAATCTTCAGACGAAGGAATCAAACTCTAACCCAAAGTAAGAGAAAGAGTTGATCAAAAGCATAATTTGCAAAATAAAGAAGAGGTGATGACCTAGGACAATCACCTCTTATATAAGAGGGTATCCATAGTAAAAAACATACATCTTTATAAGGAAATAATGTTATATGATAAACAAATGCCACTAAGCTAAGGAAAGTAGATCCTTAGATAGAGGAAGAAGAAAATACCTTGCCCCCCGTGGATGAAAGCAAGGGATATACCAAATTATATCAAGAAATGTTGTTGTGGAAAAGAGATATCATGCAAGAAGTGAGAAAGTAACCCTTGTGAGAGATAGCACATTATTCAGTTTCCAAGGTGAGATATTTATCAACCATGGGAACCCAAAAACAATGAAATAGGTTATAATCAAGGACATAGATCCTTAATGCAAACCAATATTCTCATGTATGATTGGATATCACATAATAGATGAATACTTCTTAACCAAAGGAAAGTGGATCATGGAAAGACAGAAAAGAAGGAGATGGCATCCTTGCCCCCCAAGTGTAGGAACAAGGATGAAAGGGGACCTATTATATCGCTCACAATACTATGCAAGAGAAGAGCCCCCAAAGATTAGGCTAACATTGTTTACATAATATGGAGTTCCATAATAGGAACATAAATGTTATTTAGAGAAAATAGGATTGAAATATAGCTCATGGTCACATGATAAATAAATAATTTTACTATCAATGAGATGCCTAATCCTATAATGTAAATCTTGAAATTCATTAGAGTGATCATGAAATCTATGATAGAAATAAAAAGGAAGAATCTTCAAGTATAGACTACGTTTCTTTTTGTGTTTAGGTCTAGTAATCATCTTAACACAAAGGAGCTTAGGCAGAACAACCTCTTGGTCAAATTCCTTCATAGGGTCATGATGTCTTGAAATCTTATTTGAGATATTGGTAACATTGATGTTTTGTTGAGGACTAAATCCCAATCCATAATAATGCTCATGCCCCTCATTTTGTAAGGGCATTTGAATTCCATGTTTATGCTGAGTACATCCTTGAGTGTGGAATCCTTGTTTAACTAGTAAATGACCATAACAAGAAGTTATATGAAAACAAGTCAATTGGACTTCAGTAGTCGCTATGTCATCATTAGTATGTTTGATAAATTCACAAGAAGGAAAATGGAATAGATCCTAGGAGAAGATGAGGTAGGAGCTTGATTCTCCATAGGATAGTCACTAAGAGGGAGAGCATTAAGGGAATTCATAGAATTCCCCGCTAATGCCTCTTTACTAGAAGGAATCCCAATTAGAGGTAATGTATTAATAATGTTATCTTCTTTCTCTAAAAAGCCTACATAAAGGGGAGTGTGTTTTAGAAAAAGAGTCATCATCATGTCTGAATATGTCATCCATTAATAAATCAGCCTCTTTTATCAAATCATCTTCACAAGAAGGAGATAAATCAATTTCTTTATCCAAGGGTTCATCCCAAAAAGTAAAATCACCCATAATGGCCTCATGAGGAAGAGAATAATCAACATCCAATTCCAAAAGTTCATCCCAAATAGGAGGATTATCCACAATGGCTTCATGAGGAAGAGAGTAATCAACATCCAAATCTAAGGGTTCATCCCAAATAGGAGGATTATCCTCCTTATCAATAAAGCACATTGTAGGAGCGCTTAAAGCTTGATCCCTAAAGGGGGAAGAATTATATTCTAAAGTAGGCTCATTGAAAAGACATATATTAGGAGAAGAAGTAACATTTATCATTAACTCACTTCTATGGTAAAGTTCAATTGAAGAGATTGTAGAGGAGGATAAAATAGGAATAGGATCAATGGAGATCTTATTCGAACAAATTTCATCCTCACTTCCATGTACCTCATTAGGGGATCTATCCTCTTTAGCAACACAAGCCTCATCAAAGTATTCAAAACAAAAATCATACATGTTGAACACAATGAAAAATGTAAATGTTTTTGTATTTTTAAAGAAATTTTTTGATTTTTATGAATTTTTAAATATAAATGCAAGAGCATAAAAGAAAACCTACTTTTAAATGCATGCAAATCTAACACCAAAAAGAAAGAGTTGTCTATCGCAGGTTCACCAAAATGTAAAGGAGAAAAATAATGTTAATAGAATAAGAGTGTTTTGATACTCAAATAAATTATCACCTTACATTTAATGTATAGAGTGGAGGGATAAATAAGACATTCCCCTTTATTCTCAAATGCACAAAGGAAGGATCCAAATTGATCAACCCAAAAAGGATCAATGCATAAATGAATCAATCT
>MU226296.1:706276-742068 GCA_018584345.1 Thuja plicata
GTTGATGATTACTCTAGAATGATGACAGTCATGTTTCTAAAAGATAAATTAGAAGCATTTAAGATGTTTAAATGGTATAAGGCAATGGTTGAGAAACAAAGTGGTAAGGAGTTAAAATGCTTAAGATTAGATAGAGTAGAAGAATTTATTTCAGATGAATTCACTAACTTTTGTAATGAGCATGGAATAAAAAGACAGGTCTCCGAACTGAGAACACCATAGCAAAATGGAATTGCTGAAAGAAGGAATAGATCCATAGTTGATTGTGCAAGGACACTGATGATAGAGAAAGGGATCACCCAAATACTCTAGAGAGAAGCTGTCAGTACTGCTATTTATACATTGAACAAAGTACAATTGAAGAAAGACACCAAAAAGACACCTTATGAGATATGGTATGGATACACACCCAATGTAAGTTATTTCAAAAAATTTGGCAGTCAGTGTTATATCTTAAAAGATGATAGAAATGGAAAACTTGACTCCAAGAGTGATGAAGTAATCTTTCTAGGGTATTCTACCAAGAGAAAGGCTTATAAATGTCTCAATAAAACCTCTAACAAAATTGTTGAGAGTGCAAATGTAAAGATACATGAATTTGTAGAGAAGAATGAAAAGGAAAGCACTAAAGAACTAGAGGACTACAATAGATTTTCTTACAATGAGGAACCTGACACTTTACCTGACCAACAATTTAGAGCTCACAAGAAACAAATCATTGTACCCAAGCATCAGGCTGCAAATACCGATGATTAGAATATTGCTCAAGATTATGTACAAAGTGATGGAGAACATAATGAAGAACAAAATGATGATCAAGATGATAGACAAAGAGCTGAACTTGTACTTGATGTATTTTTCAGAAGGAACCATCCACAAAACCAGATCATAGGAGATAAAAAGGTCGGTATGAGAACCAGAAGTAAGTCTCTAAATACAAGATGTCTTATTTGTGACTATGAGCCCAAATATGTCAATGGTACACTAGATAATGATGAATGGATTAGTGCTATGAATGAAGAGATTGAGCAGATAGAGAAAAACAAGACATGGACACTTGTACCGAGACCAGATGACAAAAAATGTCATCGGTACAAAATGGATATTCAGGAATAAGTTGAATGAGAATGGAGAAGTCACCAGAAATAAAGCAAGACTAGTATGCAAGGGGTATGCACAAGAAGAAGGGATTGACTATGGAGAGACCTTTGCACCCATTTCTAGGCTAGAAGGAGTGAGAATCTTACTTGCTTATGCTACATATAAAGGCTTTAAGGTATACCAAATGAATGTCAAGTCTACATTCCTAAATGGAATACTTGAGGAAGAGGTATACATTGAGAAACCAGAAGGGTTTTTTGATCCAGACAAGAGGAACATGGTATGTAGGCTACACAAAGCCTTGTATAGATTGAAACAAGCACCCCGAGCCTGGTATGAAATACTTCATTCCTATCTTATAAGTATTGGATTTGTAAGGACTAGTGAAAATAGTAATCTTTATTTGAAGGAAGATACTGATGCTAACATTTTGATTGCTGAGATATTTGTTGATGACATCATATTTGGAGGCAATGATATGCTATGCAAATCATTTGCTAATGAAATGAGAAAAGAGTTTGAGATGTCTATGTTTGGCGAGATCAAGTTCTTTCTTGGTCTGCAGATCATGCAACAAGATGAAGGTATTTTCATTACACAATCCAAGTACATCAAAGAAGTACTGAAAATATTCAAGATGGGAGAATCCAAACCAGTTGGAACACCGATGGCAACTGGATGTAAGCTGACAAAGGAGGAAAAGTCAACAGAGGTAAATCAGACTTTGTATAGATCAATGATTGGAAAACTCATGTATGATGTATACACTGGACCAGATAATGCACATGTAGTAGGAATAGTTGCAATATTTTTTGTTAATCCCAGAGAATCACATATGAATGATGTGAAAAGAATCCTAAGATATCTGAAGAATACCAAGGAATATGGCTTATGGTATAGAAGAAAAGACAAATTTGAACTAAAGATCTTTATCAACGTTGATTGGGCTGGAAATACTGGTGACCGGAAGAGCACAACTGGAGGAGCATTCTTTATGGGTGACAGACTTGTCACATGGATCAACAAGAAGCAAGGATGCATCTCTCAGTCTACTACTAAGGCAGAGTATGTTGTTGTTGCTGCAAATTGCTCAAATATTTTATGGATCAAACAGTTACTGAAAGGTATGCATATGAAAATTTTGGAACCAGTAATTATCTATTGTGATAATACAAGTGCAATAAAGATTTCCAAGAATCCAGTCATGCATGCTAAAACAAAGCATATTGTCATTAAGTATCATTATTTGAGAGAACAAGTTCAGGCAAAGGAAGTGATACTTGAGTATGTGCAATCAAAGGAACAATTGGCCGATATATTCACCAAGCCACTGTCCAAGGATGCATTTGAGTACTTGAGAAAGAGACTAGGGGTCAGACCCTTGTCTCCTGGTCAGTAAGCTAACTATAATATCATTCATTTTGATGCAAGCAGAGAAATAGACTTCAATGATACATCTATACATAGCAAGGTATTTATCTACTCCGAGCACGAGAGTTATTACCGATGGATTGGGAAATTCAAAGAATATATTATGGATAAAAAGGATCCGCTTGACACTATTGTCAAATATTTGTTTGAAAAGATGTTTGTTTGGCATTTTTGTCAAGGGGAGAGAGATATCTCATTATCATACAGAGATTATATCCATTATATCCATCAAAGTATCCAAAGGGAGAGATGTAACAAGAAAGGGAGAGCACACACAAAGGAAAATAAAATTTCTGACAGGAGACATCACAAGAAAGGAGAACAATCAAAGGGAGAGAATTTTACATAGAAGGAGAACACATCACATCAGAGAAAGAAAGATTCTAAATTTATCTAGTGAAGGGATTGAAGACAGACAGAAAGCTGCAAGAATCAAATCAAAGCTATTTGAGCTTAGCAAAAGCCAGACATTTGTAATAGTTACATTAGGTTATCTTGATGAAATTGTATATTTCATATTGTATTAGTAATAGTATAGTATGATAATATAGAATGTTGCCATCAATACCAAGGGGAGAGATTGATGACATGTAACTGATTGAATGTTTGAAGATGTTAAGTTGATGATCATGCAAGGTATTAAATCAGTTAATGTATTGTATTGTCATTGATGTCAACTTGATATAATCTGTATGGTCATGGAAATACTGCCAAAGACTTCAAAGAATCAATGAATATAGGCTATGCTATCAACAATGCATACAAGTCAAGTATTCACTAAGTGACTGCATACACTGACAGAGTGCACACCGATGGTCAGAGTAAAAGAGCAGAGTCACAGTGTTACCCGACGAGCTAATGCACAACATTACCGATGAGAAAAGTTACAATATTGCCCAACGAGCAAAGCACAGAGTAACCCGATGGAGAGAATTTTAGTGTTGCCCGATGGAGAAGACAAGGACGGAGATCCCAATGACAACTGAAGTCACACCGATGGAACAGTCAGTTATCACCGATGACTAACTAAAGTGTTGACCGATAGAACAGAGATTTCAGAAAATGGAAAAATGCTTAGCTGTCAAGAAGCTAAAGATAGAATTAATGAATACTTATCATTGTTTTAAACATCCAGATAAATCCAGAGATAATTAATTGATTTAAAGATGATTTGTCCAGTTGGCAAGAAGGTCTCTTTTAGATAAATCAGGAGTTTGCTTTAAATCTATTGGCGAGAATTGTGGAACACGCCAAGAATCAAGAAAGCCAAGAAAAGGAGAAATCATGTCTATATAGAGACAAACCCAATTCATTACGAATTGTGGAGTGAACAAGAGAATAGAGGAAAGATGCTAACGAGAATCTAAAGGAGAAGAAAGTCTTCTTTCTATCCTGATCAACAAGCTGAAGAAAGATCTAGATTCTGCAGACACCGACGAACAATGAGACAACATCACAGAGCAGAACAATGTGGAGCAAAGGTATAAGTGATTATATTGATCAGAGAGGTAATGGACTTACAATAGATCTAAAAATCTGCAATTGAGTTGTATGTATGAATAGATTATTAGTGTTTCAATTTAACCATTGAAGTATAAAGCCTCTTAACTGAGCAGGACTTAAAAGTATTTTACAATTGAGATACATCCTAAGGAGTATCAAAAAGTTTGATCATAAAAGTAGCATTGGATATGCCTGATACCTATTGACAGGCCAAGTGAGTGTTTGATCAAGGATGGTAGCATTAGATGCCAGATACTAGGTGACAAACTATCTTTTAAATCCTCTAACAAGGTCACACCTAACAGTGTGTTTGTAACCTTTAACAGGGTTGGCTCTTAATAGGGCTCACTTCATAAGAGTGAAAATTTGGGGTACTGGTCCCAATGGTTTTTCCCTTAACAGGGTTTCCACGTTAAAAATCCATGTGTTATGTGTTTATGTTTTATTACTTTACTGTTTTACATTTCACATATGCAATTGTGGATTGATCGGTATACTTTGCATATTTATTGTGTTTCGGTAAATAGTTGACTACTTATCAGTAATCATACAAAGAGAGATTTACAAAGCAATCCGACAAGTAGAAAATTGATAAAAGTATTTCAAGGCATTCATCTTGTAGGACATAAAATAACAAAAGACATAATCTGTGGTTATAAGTTTTAAGGGCTTATTTAAGGATTAATTTTTTATGCTACTGATTCACCCCCCCCCCCCCNTCCCCCCCCCCCCCCCCCTCTCAGTTATTACTAACACCAGATATGATATCATTAATAAATATTTTAGCAATCAGAATGTTATCATCAGTATCTTCTTTTAAATATAGATTATTGTTTTCACTTGTTCTTACAAATCTAATACTTATGACATATAATTGAAGTCTTCCATACCATTCTCTCAGTGCTTGTTTCAATCCATACAAGGATTTGTGTAATCTACAAACCATGTTTCTCTTGTTAGGATCAACACACCCTTATGGTTGTTCAATGTATACCTCTTCTTCTAGTATTACATTTAGGAATGCAGACTTGACATCCATTTGGTATACCTTGAATCCTTCCTAAGTAGCATAAGAAAGTAGAATTATGGCTCCTTCTAGTCTTGCAACAGGTGCAAAGGTTTCTCTGTATTCAATACCTTCTTCTTGTGCATACCCTATGCATTGTAGTCTTTCTTTGTTCCTTGTGACTTCTTCATTCCCATTTAGCTTGTTTTTGAATATCTATTTGGTACCAATGACATTATTGTCATCCGGTCTAGGTATTAATGTCCATTTTTGTTCTTCTCAATATGTTCTATCTCTTCATTCATAGCACTGACCCATTCTTCTTTTTCAAGTGCAGTATTAACAGATTTAGGCTCAAAATCACAAATTAAACATCTAGTGTTCAGTGACTTACTTCTTGTTCTCATTCCAGCCCTTTTGTCTCTTATGATCTTGTTCTATGGATGGTGTCTTCTGACATACTTTAAAAGTACCAAATCATCTCTTTTATCATCATTATATTCATCATCTTGACCTTCATTTTGACCTTCATCACACGGTACATCATTTTGAGCAATTTACTGATTTTCGGTGTTTGTAGCCTGATGCTCGGGTGCATTGTTATGTCACTCAGGAGTGATACACTATTGCTCGAGCAGAGTGTTAGGTTCTTCACTATAGACAAACATGTTCTAGTCTTCTGGTTCCTTTATGCTTTCCTCATCATTTTTCTCAGCAAATTCATCCACTTTGACATTTGCACTTTCAATGATTTTGTTAGAGGATTTGTTAAGACATTTATAAGCCTTGATTTTGGTATAATACCCTAGAAATATTCATTCTTCACCTTTGGAGTCAAGATTTCCATTTCTATCATCTTTCAAAATATAACATTGACTTCCAAAAATTATGAAGTAGCTTACATTGGGTGTGTATCCATACCATAGCTCATAAGGTGTCTTATTGTTGTCTTTCTGCAATTGAACTCGGTTTAATGTGTAGACAGTAGTACCGGAAAATTCTCTCCATAATGTTTTTGTGATTCCTTTCTCAATCATCAGTGTTCTAGCACAATCAACAATGGATCTTTTCCTTCTTTCAGAAATCCCATTTTGTTGTGGTGTTCTTGGTGCAGAAACCTGCCTTTGAATTCCATGCTCATTACAAAATTTAGTGAATTCATCATAAATAAATTCTCCTCCTCTATTTGACCTTAAACATTTTAGTTCCTTTCCATTATAGCTTTATACCATTTAAACATCTTGAATGCTTCTGATTTTTCTTTTAAGAACATAACAGTCATCATTCTACAATAATCATCAACAAAGAGAATGAAGTATCTATCACCATAGTAGCTCTTTGTTCTCATTGATCCACATAAGTCAGTATGGACTAAATCTAGAACAACATTTGATGTGTAGGTTTTTCTCTTGAAACTATAATTTTTCATTTTACCTTTTTGACAATTCTTACACATGACATGGTTGGGCTTTGACATGCGCGGTAAGCCTCTTACTTTCCTTTTATTACTTATCCTAACCATGTTGGCAAAATTCACATGACATAACCTTTTATGCCACAAACATATATCTTTGTCTTTAGCCATTAAACAAGTGGTATTAATATCATCAAGATAGAATAGGTTACCTTTTGTTTGTTCACCAGTTCCGATCAACCTTCCTGATTCATCAAAGATCTTTTCCTTTTTGTTCTCAAATGCAACTCGGTATCTTTTGTTATTTAGCTGTGAAACACTAAATATATTGCATTTAATTCCTTTCACCCAATATGAATTTTCACATATGATCAGATTATTCAACATTATTATTCCTTTACCTTCAACCAGACAAGGTGAGTCATTACCCATTCTTACTGATCCACCATTATAGTATTCAAAAGTTTCAAACTTTTCCTTGTCTCTAGTCATGTGGTGAGTATAGCTACTATTAATAATCCAGACATCATTTTTACTAACCTTAGATATGAGTGTAGTCTCAACATACCTTTCTTCTTTGTTTGAATCATCCTTCATAGCAACAAATACCACCTTAATATCTTCATCAGATTTGGTGTCAGTATTTTCATCTTTGTTCTCATCTAGGTAACAAGCCTTATTTCCTTTGTCCTTGTAGTCATGGTTATCTCTTTTGTCAGATTTTTGGTTGCTTTGGTAATCTCGGTCATCACCTTTGTCAAACTTCTTTTCATATGATCTGTCATTGCTTTTGTCTTCTTTTCTTTTGTTAGGACATCTAGCAGCAAAGTGTCGAATCTCTTTATAGTTAAAACATACCAATGGTAATTTACCTTTGTATCTACCTTTGCTTCTCTACAATCTTCTAGCCATTAGTGCTACAATCTCATCAAGTTCTTGGTCATCACTATCACTTTCACTATCATTTCTCATAGTGTATTTATGACTTGATTTTCTTATTTTCAAAGAAGATTTGAATGCAGACTCAGTAGTTGGTAGGACACTATTGTTAAAGTTATTCATCTCAAATGTAATAAGTCTACCAATTAAACTATCTAGAGTAACATTTTTATTTTCTATTGCTCTCATTTCTTGTATAGCAGATACTATAATAGCATAAATAGGCAGTAAGGTTCTTAGAATTTTACTTACCATTATTTCTTCTTCAAGTACACCTCCTACTCCTCGGATAGCATCAACAACCTCTTTGATTCTGCAGTTGTACTGAGTGATGTTTTCTCCTTCTTTCATTCTTAGGTCATAAAATTTTCATCTTAGGATTTATGCCTTAGCTCTTAGTACATTCATATCTCCTCTGTGTACTAGTTTGAGTTTGTCACACATTTTCTTTGCAGTGGTGCATGATTTGACATCTTCAAATTCAGCATCGAAGAGTGAGGAAGCAGGTTTTGTCATCATAGAATTGTGTTCATGCTTTTCTCTCAATTAATAACTGTTGGAGGTCTAGTAGGTAAAACAAATTCAATATCTAAGTATTGAGTGTCATTATTTCCAATACCTAATAGGTGGAGTCTTATCCTGCTTTTCCATGATGCAAAGTTGTCCTTGTTCAACTTAGGCAAATCCCTTTTGTTCATCTTGTGATCTTTAGCTTGAGCCTTAAAACTCCTTTCCAAGCACACAAGCTCTGATACCAATTGTTAGAATAACTAAGAGGGGGGTGAATTAGTGGCCTAAAAAATTAATCCAATAAATCAACCCACAACTTTATACCACAGATATAAAACCTCTAGTTATCTTCAGTCCTACAAGATGTATGCCTTTTGTAAATATAACATGTATATACTACTCAATGTTTATACTTTTTGTCCTTTCCTTAAGATTTATCGAATAGTAGTCTATATTTTCTTAACCTTTACCAAAATATAGTAAATAACTTAGTGTTTACCGATCAATCCTATTTTAGTAATGTGTAAAGCAAAAGCAATGAACCATATACACATTTGACACATGGATTTTTAATGTGGAAACCCTGTTAGGGGAAAAAACACTTGGGACCGGTAACCCAAATTTTGCACTCTTTTGAAGTGAGTTCAGTGTAGAGCCAACCCTATTAAAGGTTACAAACACACTATTAAGTGAGACCTTGTTAGAGGATTTATCACTAACAGTTTATCACTTGACCTCGCATTCACTATGTTGTCAACATGAAAACCTTTTGATACTCCTTGGGATGTATCTTAATATATAAAGGATGGTTAAATCCTACTATGTTAAGATATTTTTTGAATCAATGGTTAAACTAAAACAATATATGATTTGTTCATAAATACAACTTAATCTTGCAGATGTTCAGATCTATTATAAGCTCATAATACCTCTTCTGATCAATGTTCTCTTCAATTAATTTTCTCCACTTCATTTTTCTCAGTGAATGTTATTGCTTCTATGTTGCTCAGTGTCTGCAAAATTCTTATCTCTCTTCTTTAGCTTGTATGATCAAATCTGTATGAAGACTTCTATCTTCACCAAAAAATTCTTCAGCATTCCTTTTTTTCATAATGAATTACTTGTCTCTTTATATAGACATGATTTCATCATTCTTTTCCTTCTTATTTTCTTCATTGATCACTTCTTGATCCGTGAAGCTCGCCATGCTTGCTTTATTTTTAATCCGTAAAACTCTCCTTGTTTTTTGGAATAAAACATGCTTTAAATCTCCTTCTTATCTTTAGCTTTTAACTGATCGATGAAAACAAAGTAATCAAACAGTTAACTCTATAATTAGCTCTTTCATCTAAGTTTTTTTTATTGTATCTTAACTTTAGTTCCCATCGGTCAACACTTCAATTATGCTCGGTGACTACTGCAGATAGCTCGAGCATCAACTTTAGTTTTGTTCGGTGACAACTGTAGTTAGCTCAATAATGCTTGCTCGGTTATACCTTGCTTGGGTAACACTGTGAACTTCTATTCTCGGGGTTCACTGTCCCTCGGGGTTTACTGTCACTCGGTGTACATGATTACCAACAACAAAAGCTTTGTCTCTTCATATATTTAAGTGTTGTGACAATATGTGTATGAGAAATCATACCACATCAAGTTGACATCAATTACAATATAATATATTAACTGATTTAGTGTCTTGCATTTACCTTCTGCATCTCGATGATCATCAACTTTGTCATCTTCAAACATTCAATCAGTTATAGTTCATCAACATTCATCATTTATTTTGTTTCTATAGCAACTAGAGGAAGCTTTGCATGTCAAGCAACCAAACCCAACTTCTCCATCGTAGCTTGCTTCGAATGCCATCTCTCATATAAGGGTTTAAGAAAAGGGATGAACCTTGAACACAACTACTCTGATTGCAACAAAGCCTTATACCCTACATGAACTACATCATATTTCAATTTAATTATTTCAATCCTATAATTTAAAAATTCTTTCAAAGTATTGATACTTCTCTCCATAGTTAAGGCCTTAACCTCTTTTACATCCTCTTCCAATTGTTCAATCCTACAATTATAGTCATCATTTTTTTCTAGGGCTTCCTTGGAAGTAAGAGCTCCCTCTAGTGTTGGTTGTACTACTATACTTTCTATAGATGTCTCTGATTACGAGG
Source organism: Thuja plicata (assembly GCA_018584345.1). NCBI lineage: Eukaryota > Viridiplantae > Streptophyta > Pinopsida > Cupressales > Cupressaceae > Thuja > Thuja plicata. The sequence goes on from MU226296.1 coordinate 716,360, forward strand.
TTGGGGGAAACATCATTGTATACTTAGAAAGGTGTTCATTCAAGAAGACATTGTCAATATACACTTTTTATACTTTTGTGCTAGTATCACATGTGCTTCTTCAAGATCCTAAAGCTTAGCTTCATTTCTCTTTGTCATAGCCTAAGATAAAATAGCTACATTAAGTGTTAATTTAGCTACCTCAAGTGTTTTAGTATTCTTTAAGGTTTTCACTAAGATGTCACCTCTTCTTTCCTTTTCCAATTCCACCATTACAAATTTTTTTTTGAGGGGGGGGGATAATGCCCATATTGTGAGTGTTTGTGCTCGTAGATTAAATCCATATCTTGATATGACTTATCCTACTTCAAATTATGATGCAAATACATGATATTTTTGGTTTATAACTTGATCAAGAAAGAAAGAGGTTTGTAAATCCCATCCAGGTAGAAAAATAATTCCACTTTCTTTAACCATATTTCTTATATCTTATACACATATATTAATATTATCAAGGTTTATTTTTTGAAGGGTAGAAATAGAAATCTGATCATGTTTATTAGAGTCAAATCCTTGATTTTTTTCTATCTTCTCCTAATACACCTTTTCCATGAGTTTAAGTCAAAAATATTTAAACACTTCGGATTGAACAAAATCATCATCATCTATAAATTGCCTTGCAATAATTAGTCTCTTGTCGCTATATTTATTCAAGGGAATATATTTATACACTTTAATATTTTCCTTGGGGATCTCATTTAGTTGTACAAGAAACCTCTTTATGGGCTAGTCAACTTTGTCATAATTCCCTCCTCCTCCACTCTTAGCAATTTCTTTATGAATTATAGAGTAATCAACCAATGGTTTAGTCATGTTCATCTTAGCCATTTACTCATGAGTGGGTCTTTCCCCGTGCACTGAGAATTCATCTCTATACTTGAATACCAATATGTTTTAACTTTTGTTTCTCCTAAGGGGGTTGACCTTGTGGTCGGGCCTCTAAATATGGGGATTTCCATATTTTTTCTCATAGTTCTCAATCACTGTATCTATCCTCATAAGAGGATCCAAGCCTACATAGAAACCTTTGAAATCAAGCTCAATAACCCTCCTCTATTCTTCTAGTTTCCTAATATTATTCCATGTCCTTCTTCTCTCTTGAACATGTGGTTTTGCTTGCCAATTTCTTATACTATCCTACATATAAAACCTCACAGGGATTAACATTCTTCTTTCCCAAAACATGAGTGAAAAAATCCAATGAAGCCTTCAGGATTAGAAAACCTGCATGGGCCTATTTTAAATTTGTTACTTTTCAAATAATTATTCAAAGGTTTAGTGCCTTATTCCCAATACTGAATTCACCAATTGATATCACATTGGGAAAGAAAGTAACCCTCTTATATTTAGTCAATTATTTTTTTTCTACCCATTACATCCACCAGAAGAATTCAATTGTTTCTAGTCTACTAAAAATACTGGTAACACACGAGGGGGCTAGTTGTAGCCATAGGCTCTAATAATAGTAACCTCATCAAGATAATACCAGTCTCCCCAATTTTGTTCAAAGCCTTGACTAGACAACATGTCCTTTCGTCTCAATGAATTCTTTATCAATTATGGTAACCTAGAAATATCAACTCCAATATGGTTTGTAATTTCATGACAAATAGAATATGAAAAAGGACATAGTTGGCCTTGGGATAATTCATATCCCATAGATGAGTCTAACATGTATCAGAGCTATATTCCTAGTGTCATCCACCTTTTGCAGCTTCCATCTCTCATCACAGTAGTCATGGTTGAAACACAATAACAAATGACACAAATGTGAATAGATCATAAAACTAATTAATTTAATGTTCCTATTATTTAAATAAGTCCTTCATGTATCTCCTTAACAATATATGCCAAAAAATCATATTTTTCATTCACCTAAAGGTTCTGAATAGACATGGCCATACACATCATCCTTATAGGTATCTTATCTACCACATCATTCCATAATACCTAGCATAATGCATAGTATGTGTTTAGTAAATAATACTCAAAAATTTCAATCTTGGAAGACTCTTTCTCTGAGTTACAAATAGGGACAGGATTGTGTTTATACCCTTTGATTCTTTATCTATGCATTGTTACCTTCCTAAGAGTAACCCTATGAATTGCATAGACATGTTCTTCCCTTTCTAAGTTAATATTTATAATTGTAGCCCCAAAAATCATGAAAGCCTCGAATATACTTCTTCTACCATTACCCAACATGGGTTTTCCATCATTTTTTTCTAATTGTTCTAGATGCAGGACAATATGCCCTAGCCAAAACCCTAAAAATTTCAACATCTAAAAAACATCATGACTATGAGTTTCTAAAAATTTAAGTTCTAAGATATACATTTTTTACCATCCTAAAAAGTTAGCACCATAATTAGATGCTCTATTAGGCCCCATTTTGGCAATTTCAAGATTTCATGTCTATTATGCTTGATCCAACAACCTAGCTCCTTTTCTTCTGGCATCTTCTCTTTATTCCCAACACCCCTTAAAATTTGGTCCCATTTTCCCAGGTATAGGATGCCGAGGCAACCTATACCCCAACATTTGGGACCAAATTTGAATGGGTGGCCTATTACGTTGTTTTAGAGGGATTTCAATATTTCTAGTTGGCTTGTGTTAGTTATAACCCCAGAGTGTTGTGAGATGTATATAAGTGGCATATCTCTCCTAATTTTGGTAACCACAAGTAAGAATTAAAGAACCAAGATCAAGATTTCAAGTGCTCTCCTACAATTCACATCCAAGTGTTCAGATCAAGTTTCAAGAATCCAAGACAATTTTGAAGGCAATCTTCTCCATTGTAGAAATATTCTATCCCATTATGGACAAGTATAGGAGTTCTTAATTAAACAATAAGAACTTTATTTCCATCTACATGCATTTTGTTAGAGTAAAAAGGTATTTTCACTTATTAATTAAATCATTATTGATTTAATTATTAAGCCCCATTTTCACTTATTAATTAAATCATTATTGATTAAATTATTAAGTCACCTTTTTATCTCTAGTCCACTTAAGCTAAACCTTAGGCATGCAATAATTAATTCTTTTATTAATTATTCATGCAACCTAGGTTTCTCCACCCTTCTTAGGGTTTTGATCTCCTTTATTAGGATTGATCACTTTGTAATTATTAACTCTTTTGTAATTCCCTCATTTCTCTCTCTGAATGAATATTTTCATCTTTCAGATCTATGTGAGTTGTGTCTCCATTCTTTGCCTTCGTGACGGGTATTTTGTTGCAGGTGATCTTGGCTTATAAATTCTTTGAATTTTAAAATGGTATCAGAGCCATTCTAGAGCAGCCTGTTCTTAGGTTTTTTGAAGATTTTCTGGAGCTTTGAGGGTTTCAAGTTTTCAGACAATTTTGTGTGGATCTGGAGGGGAGCAATTTTCAGAGCGCTTTGGGCACAAACCGACCTCACAGATGTGCTCAAAATGCCCAAAAACCCCTATTTCCATATAAATCACATCAAATTTGGGAAAAGTTGCCATCTGAGGCAAAAAAAATTACGCATGCCCAATTTTTGGGCACACAAATCAAGGTAGAGGTGGGAAAAGTTGAAAAAATTATATATATATATTGGGCCCTACACGCAATGAGTCTTTAGCTCGGTGAGCCGAGCTCGGTTGACATTGCCCACCGCTCGGAGCTTGCCACCGACACCCCACCTCCACCGATGGCTCAGACAAACCTGCCATCGCCATGCCATCAATGCGCCACCGCCGCCTAGGGGAGCCACCGCAGAGCCACCAGGCTCTTGTTTTTTGCCTTTTTAGGGGTACTATCCATTTTTTGCTCATAACTTGAGCAAACAGAGGCATTTTTTGCCAAACAAGATATTCTCAGAAAGATGGTTTTGAGAATGACTTGATTTTATAGGTTTTGTTTTCTAATTTTTCCATCTTGCAAGGTTTGTTTTCAGTCAAATTCAGGGTTCCATTTTGCACTCCGGTCGCCATATCTTGCTCCTCTAGAATCTATTTTTTTACTTTCACGTGACATCAGAAAGATGGTTTCATTCTCCTTCTTGTATGGGTCTCATTACCATAATCTTATCCAGGTATATTTTATTTTGTTTTTGTGTTTTTTCATTCTGGTGGATATCTTAGATGTTTCAGGTCCTGGGATCATTTTATGTGCATGGGATGACTCCATATTAGTTGTTCTTCATGTACCTACATCTTTTTTTCATTCTTGGATATTGTAGACATCTTTTTCTGTAGCATTTCTTTTTGTTGCAAACACACTGAGATAAAGTGCCATCATGCTTGCTTGGGATCCTACATATTTTGTGCCTGATTGTACTTGCACTATATTATAAAGTTTCATTGGTGGGTTTGTTGTACCTTTGTCACATGAGTGTTCCTTCCATGACATTAGCCTCATGTGTGTCAAGCGACTGATCATCCTCGACATCATACTTCATTTTGTGCTTGTATGTTCTTCATCATGCAATGTTTATTGGCAGTCTGATATACTATATTTTTCATGCCTCTCCCTGATCAGCATTATAGGGGGTATTTCCTGTTGGTTCCACATGTTTTTAGGAGCTAGGGTTGTCATTGCACTAAAAGATTGACTTTTTAATGCCTGATACAACTACTAGACTTATAGAAGACACAAGAGGCTGTTAAACCATGTCACAAATCCATGAGGGATGCTAACCCACTACCAACAACCCCCCTCCTAGCGTCACTCATCATGGCCTGCGTGATTCAAACCCGTGACCAAGCTCTGATACCACTTGTTAGAAGTTAGGGTTGTTGTTACACCAAAAAATTGACCTATTAATGCTTGATACAACCACTAGACTTATAGAAGACACAGGAGGCTGTTAAACTATGTCACGAATCAAGCGAGGGATGTTTACCCACTGCCAACATATGCTTCCTTGGTTCAATAGAGTTATTCTATGTATTCAGTATTTGTTCCTATATATTAGGTGGTTGTAGTGGCGAGTACCTATGCATTTTGGTGAGAAGGATCATTTACCATATGGACACTCTTCTTTCATTCCTATTTTGGATGCTTCAGACTTGGTGTTTTTTGTCATCTGTATCTTTGAGTTTCGATGTTTGCCTTGTTTGCCATCCTGATTTGAGTAGTGTCATTTCTTTAACAGTGTTTGCAGCTTCATGCTTCACTGGTATTCTACATGTTCTTCTTTTGATCAGTTCTTCATACTTTGGTGTTTTTTCCATCTGTATCTTTGAGTTCTGATGTTTGCCTTGTTTTCCATCTTGGTTGGAGTAGTGTCATTTCAGGGCACTCATGCATATTACAGTCTTCTCTACCTGATCTTTGTTCCTATTTTTTGGCACATTCTCTAGTTTGGAGGCTTCTTCAGTCCTTCACTAGGCTTCATCTCTTTATGGAGTAGGGTTTTTCCCATGTGGTTTTCTCTATTTCTCCTCTTTACAGATTTTTTTGTACTTGGGTACCTGATCAAGCCTTGTTGTCGAGACCAATTTCCTGCTTTCAGTAGTTGTTTCTAGGGTTTTATCTTCTCCCTAAGTTTATCTTAAGGGGGTGTTTGTTGAAGATAGTTATTCAATTGTGTATTGTCATTGATGTTACACATGTATTTACACTTATGTAGTAATGTTACACAAATGTCTAAATTCAGACCGAGCACAGTTGGTGAGTGGAAAGAGTTTTTTAGTGTTGACCGAGATCATTCGGGTATAGAATATGTTCAGTGTTGATCGAGTCACTCAGGAAATTTAGTCATGGTCGGGCATTAAAGAAACTCAGTGTTAACTGAGTTGATTATTTAGTGTCAGCCGACTAACAGTGGTTTACATTCTATAATTAATTGGTTACATGAGGTAGACTAAATTGTGATTTATTACTAATTTAGAAGTATATTCAAGTCGACTTGATAGGGCTTATCATATATATGAAAGGTCAAGTTTGGATTGAATGGAAGTAAGAGTGTGTGAAAAGTTGAAGATAAGCAGAAGTGTGGAATTATGTGATATGAAGAGTGAATGGAATTATGTGATATGAAGAGTGAAGGTGAAATCAGATGGGATTCTGATTGAGTATAGAACACTCAGAGCTGCAATAGAATATTTGATCAGCAAGGATCTAGTTATAATCAGAACAGAGATCTGAATCAGAAAATATAGTTTCTTACACATACAGGTTAATTTATTGTTACTTTCTAACAATTTTAGCAATGATCTCAAATCTCTTAATAGAGTAGACTTAACAGTCTTTTTGTAAATACTCTCACAAAGTAGCATTTCTATGTTGAAGTGTTGAAGACCTCTAACAAGGCCACTCCTCACAAGGTGATTTAAATCCTCTAACAAGGTCACACCTAACAGTGTGTTTTGTAACCTTTAACAGGGTTGGCTCCTAACAGGGCTCACTTCAGAAGAGTGGAAAACAGTAACTAGTTACATTGGTGGTTTTTCCCATATTGGGTTTCCATGTTAAATCTTGGTGTCACCTATGTATATGTTATTTGTTTCATGATTTATGTTTCTGCATTTAATCACTAGAGTATAATTGCATTGGATACCATAAAGATTGCTTTGACACCAGAGTTACAGAAGAATATCTTAATTGACCGAGTAACAATAATATATTGTTTAAGACATCTAAGGGACAAGGGATTTGTTTTGGAGAACTGATTCACCCCTCCCCTCTCAGTTACTTATCTCATTTCCAATAATTGGTATCAAAGCATCAAGTGTTTTTAGAGAAGGTTTCAAGGCCTAAGCTAAAGATCAGAGATGTCTTACAGAAGGGAGATCCCAAAGCTAAACAAAGAGAACTTCCTTGTGTGGTAAGAGCTGATGAAGTTACATCTATCTACTATCAGAGATGCTGGTTTGCAATTTTTGGACAACAAATATGTGGAACCAACAACAACTATGATTGTGGAAAAGATGATGGAATGGAATCTTCATAACATAATTATGATTGATATAGCTTCTTCACTCAGCTACTTAGAATTTGATGAAGTCAAGGACTGCCCTATAGCCTATGATATGTGGAAGAAATTACAGGACATTCATGGAGGAGATGCAAATGTAAACAGAGCCAAAGTAGAAAGTCTCAGAGGAAAATTTGATCATATGAAAATGAAAGAAGGAGAAGACATTACAAGATACAGTGAAAGAATCAAGAAGATTGTTAGTGCCATCAGAGTTGCAAGAGGAATAATTGAAGATACAATAGTGTTCAGCAAGGTATTAAGAACTTTACTTCCTATCTATGTTATTAGAGTTTCATCTATTCAACAGATGAGGTGCAATAAGGATATAACTCTGGATACATTAGTTGGAAGGCTTACAACTTTTGAGCTGGACAACTTTGACAATTATTCTCCTAGCTCTAGAAATCTTGAGTCTGCATTCAAAGCTAAATTAAACCATGGTAAAAAGGATAGATACTCAAAAGGGAAGCAGATTGAAAGTGATATTGATGATGAATCTAATGATGAAGATCTAGATATCATTGAAGCATTACTTGCAAGGAGAGCTGCCAAAGAAAAATACAAAGGTAAAATGCCATTGATTTTTTTCTCATGCAATGAGGTTGGTCACATTGCTGCCAAGTGTCCGAACAAAAAAGACAAAGATGAGAAAAAGTTCAACAAGTACAAAGGAAAGAAAGATTTCAAGAACTACAAGAGCTACAAGGAAAAAGGTAAGAAGTCTTGTTATATTGCTAAGGATTTTGATAGTGATGAAGAAGAAGATGAAATGGTTTATATTGCTATAAAGGATGAGTCAGATGAAGAAGATGAAAAGACAACACTTTTCTCACATATCAGTAAAAATGAGACATGGATAATTGATAGTGGTTTTTCTCATCACCTGACTGGTGATAAGACAAAATTTGAATATCTCAAGCACTATGATGGTGGGAGTGTCATTTTGCACTATGATGGTGGGAGTGTCATTTTTGGGAATAATGAACCCTGCTATGTGAAAGGAAAAGGTTGCATTACTTTGACAGAAGGAATCAAATGTGATAATGCTTATTGGGTTGAAGGACTAAGGATAAATATACTCAGTGTAGCACAACTGAACAACATTGGCTTCAAGGTAGAATTTATGAATGGTAAGGCCAAGCTCTTGGATGGTAAAGGGAACCTAGTTGGAGCTGGCAGGCAAACAAAAGGTAATCTATTCTATCTTGATCTCACTGAAAGTTCATGCTTCATTGCACAAGTAGAATAAAGTTGGCTATGGCATAAAAGGTTGTGTCATGTAAACTTTGACAATAAGGTAAACATAAATAAGAACAAGAGAGTCAGAGGTATTCCTATTTTGAAGAAACCTAAGTTAGCAATATGCAAACAATGTCAAATCGAAAAGATGAGCAAGACAAGTTTCAAGAGCAAGAATTACAATACTGATAAAATCTTAGAACTGGTACATACTGACCTTTGTGGACCAATTGGAACAACAAGCTATACTGGAGAGAAGTATTTTATTTTGTTTGTTGATGATCATTCCAGAATGATGACTTTCATGTTTCTCAAAGAAAAATCAGAAGCTTTTCAGAAATTCAAATGGTATCTTGCAAGAGTTAAAAAGGAAACAGGAAAGAAACTAAAATGTCTAAGATCTGACAGAGGAGGGGAATTCATTTCTAATGAGTTCAATGAATTCTGTAATGAAAGAGGGATCAAAAGACAGGTATCTACCCCTAGTACACCACAACAAAATGGAATAGCAGAAAGAAGAAACAAATCCATTATGGATTGTGCCAGAACTCTAATGATTGAAAAGAATGTTTCTGCCAATTACTGGAAGGAGTCCATCAGCACTACAGTGTTCACCTTGAACCGAGTTCAACTGAAGAAAGGTAGTAACTAGACACCTTTTGAATTATCGTATGGCTATAAACCCAATGTTCATTATTTCAAAGTATTTGGAAGTAAATTTTACATCTTGAAGGAAGCAAGAAATGGAAAACTTGATGCAAAAAGTGATGATGGAATATTCCTAGGCTACTCATGTAAAAGCAAAGCATACAAATGTCTGAATCTTACTACTCATAAAGTCATAGAAAGTGTACATGTCAAGATTGATGATTTTGCAGAAAGATGTGAAGAGAAGAGCAGTAAAGAGCCTGAAGACTAAATGAACTTTGTGTATCATGAACCTGATACTATGCCTATGACTTGAGCAATGGTGATTGGACAGTAAAATTGTCAACCATTGAATATACTAAAACAAATTGTACAACCTGAGTTACAGATTGTACAACCTGAGCTATTGGTAGAAGAGACTGAGTCATAGACAGAGGGAACCCAGTCTCAAATAGAGGGACCCGAGTCATAGACAGAGGAACCCAAGTTGCAGACAGTGGAACCTGAGCATTAGATAGAAGAACATGAAAGAATGTTTGAGAATGATAGACCTAGTGGATCAAGTCCAAAATCAATACTGAAGGATCTGGTACTTTCTAAATATGTTAGAAGGTATCATGCACCTAAGAAAATAATTGGAGATCAGACAGAAGGTTTAATGATAAGGAACAAAATCAAAGGTACATGTTTACTAAGTGAATTTGAACCTAAAACTGTTAAAGATGCATTGAATGATGAAAGTTGGATAGAGGCAATGAATGAAGAAATTGAGAAAATTGAGAAGAACAAAACTTGGACTCTTGTGCCTAGGCCAAAGGACAAGAATGTGATTGGAACCAGGTGGATTTTTATAAATAAGATGAATTAAAATGGTGAAGTTTCTAGAAACAAGGCCAGACTAGTTTGTAAAGGATATGCTCAAGAAGAGGGTATTGATTATGGAGAAACTTTTGCTCCTATTGCAAGACTTGAAGGAGTCAAAACTCTTCTGGCATACGTTGCCCATAAAGGATACAAAGTATATCAAATGGATGTGAAATCTGCATTTATGAATGGAATCCTAGAAGAATAAGTCTACATTGAGCAACCTGAAGGATTTCTTGATCCTAGTTGAAGGAATATGGTTTGCAAACTACACAAAACATTGTATGGATTGAAGCAAGCACCCAGAACATGGTATGAAAGATTGCATGGCTACCTAGTAAATATTTGATTTCAGAGAACCAATGATAACATTAGCTTGTACATCAAAGAAGGACCACAGAACAAAATATTGTTAGCAGAGATATTTGTTGATGACATATTACTCACTGGATATGATGACTTGTGCAAATCATTCTCTGTAGCTATGAGTAAAGAGTTTGATATGTCTATGTTTGGTGAGATAAAATTCTTCATTGGATTACAAGTTCATCAAATGAAGGATGGTATCTACATTACTCAATCAAAATATATCAAGGAGATACTCAAGAAATTTGGAATGGAAGATTCAAACCTGTTGGAACACCCATGTGTACTGGACAAAAGTTGTCTAAGGATGATGATTTGAAGGAGGTAGATTAGAAAAACTACAGATCCATGATTGGAAAATTGCAATATGTTGTTCACACCAAACCTGATATTGCATTAGCAGTTGGTATTGTTGCAAGATTCTCAGCTAATCCTAGAGACAATCACCTAATGGAAATCAAAAGAATTTTGAGATATATGAAGGGTACTGAAGACTATGGTTTATGGTATAAGAAAAGTGGGAACTTTGATTTGAAGATATTCACTGATGTTGATTAGGCTGGAAGTGTTGATGACAGAAAAAGCACAAGTGGTGGAGCTTTCTTTCTTGGAAAGAGGTTAGTGTCTTGGACTAGCAAGAAACAAAATTGTATCTCTTTGTCTACAGTAGAGGTAGAATATGTTGTTGCAGCAGTGAACTATTCAAACATCATATGGTTCAAGCAGTTGTTGTCAGGAATGAAGGAAGAAGTGAAAGAACCAATTATTATCTACTATGACAACACCAGTGCCATTAACATTTCAAAGAATCCTATGATGCACAACAAAACCAAGCATATAGCAATAAAGTATCATTTCTTGAGGGAATTGGTACAAAATAAATAAGTAAGGTTGGAATATGTGAGTACTAAAGAACAAGTTGCAGACATATTCACCAAACCTTTACCTAAGGATGCATTTTTTTATCTTAGAAAAAAGCTAGGGGTGCTTCCCCTAACTGAAGCTCACTAAAATACAGTTTAGTGATACATCAACCTGAGCCACATTGAAGATCTATCAGTTGATGCAGGAACATCAGAGCCCATTGCAGATGAATTAGTATATTCTCGTACATTACAACTTCAAAGAGAAATAGTATTAACTATTGGTATTGATATTTAGTATTTTTGGAGATGGATTCTTTGTCATCTATTGTCAAAGAGGGAGATTTTGATATAATACAAAATAAATTAATCAAGAAACAAAGTTTGATGTCAGAGGGAGAAATTAATCAAGAGACAGAGTTTGATGAAAGAGGGATTTTTTGGATGAGAATCAGAATGAAGATAAAGACATTAAAGAAAGTTTTATGTTGATCTACAATTCTTTGTATTATGACATGTTGTGTTGCCATCAATGCCAAAGAGGGAGATTGTTGAAGACAATTATTCAATTGTGTATTGTCATTGATGTTACACATGTATTTATACTTATGTAGTGATGTTACACAAATGTCTACATTCAGACCGAGCACAGTTGGTGAATGGAAAGAGTTTTTTAGTGTTGACCAAGATTAGTCAGGTATTGAAGATGTTTAGTGTTGACCGAGTCACTCGGGAAATTCAGTCATGGTCAAGCATTAAAGAAACTCAGTGTTAACCGAGTTGATTATTCAGTGTTAGCCAACTAACAGTGGTTTACATTCTATAATTAATTGGTTACATGAGGCCGACTGAATTGTGATTTATTACTAATTTAGAAGTGTATTCAAGCCGACTTGATAGGGATTATCATATATATGAAAGGTCGAGTTTGGATTGAATGGAAGAAAGAGTGTCTAAAAAGTTGAAGATAAGCAGAAGTGTGGAATTCTATGATATGAAGAGTGAAGGTGAAATCAGATGGGATTCTGATTGAGTATAGAACACTCAGAGCTGCAATAGAACATTTGATCAGCAAGGATCCAGTTATAACAAAAAAAAGAGATCTAAATCAACAAAGATGATTGCTTACACATACAGGTCAATTCATTGTTACTTTCTAACAATTGTAGCAGTGATCTCAAATCTCTTAACAGAGTAGACTTAACAGTCTTTTTGTAAATCCTTTCACAAGGTAGCATTTCCATGTTTAAGTGTTGAAGACCTGTAACAAGGCCACTCCTCACAGGGTGATTTAAATCCTCTAACAGGGTCACACCTAACAGTGTGTTTTGTAACCTTTAACAGGGTTGACTCCTAACAGGGCTCACTTCAAAAGAGTGAAAAATAGTAACTAGTTACATTGGTGGTTTTTCCCATATTGGGCTTCCACATTAAATATTGGTGTCACCTATGTATATGCTATTTGTTTCATGCTTTATGGTTTTGCACTTAATCACTAAAGTATAATTGCATTGGATATCATAAAGATTGCTTTGACACCCGAGTTACAGAAGAATATCTTAATTAACTGAGTAACAGTGTTATATTATTTAAGACATCTAAGGGACAAGGGATTTGTTTTGGAGTAACTGATTCACCCCTCCCCTCTCAGTTACTTATCTCATTTCCAACAGTGTTGAGTAAAAAGGTATTTTCACTTATTAATTAAATCGTTATTGAATTTATTATTAAGTCACCTTTTCACTTATTAATTAAACCATTGTTGATTTAATTATTAAGTCACATTTTTATCTCTAGTTCACTTAAGCTAAACTTTAGGCATGCAATAATTAATTCTTTTATTAATTATTCATGCAACCCAGGTTTCTCCACCCTTCTTAGGGCTTTGATTTCCTTTATTAGGATTGATCACTTTGTAATTATTAATTCTTTTGTAATTCCCTCATTTATCTCTCTGAGTGAATATTTTCATCTTTCATATCTATGTGAGTTGTGTCTCCATTCTTTGCCTTTGTGATAGGTATTTTGTTGCAGGTGATCTTGGCTTATGAATTCTTTGAATTCTAACACATTTCATGCATCCATTCTTTAAAGCAAGAGTTTATCAAGCATAAAACATTGAAGATCTTAGAGTGGCATTCATAGATCCATGCATTTGTGAAAGGCGTCCTTGATTCCTTCCTGTTAGAATTAATTTAGAATAACTGAGAGGGGGGTGAATCAGTTATCCACAGGTCTAGATGTACCAATTGAAACTTTATAGCACTTTAAGCAACTCAAGTCTGCTCGGCAACAATAGTATAAATCAACAACATAAATATATTGTTTACTATTCAAATGTAATCAGCTTGTAGAAAATTAATAGTAAAACACAACATAAGCATTCACACAAGTTGACACCAATATTTAACGTGGAAACCCAATTTGGGAAAAACCACTAGTAACATGCTACCAAATTTTCACTCTTCCAAAGTGAGCTCTGTTAGGAGCCAACCATGTTAAAGGTTACAAAACACATTGCTAAATGTGACCTGGTTAAAGGATTTAATCACCCTATCAGGAGTGGCCTTGTTAGAGGACTTACAACATTCCACCTGAATGTCACCTTGCTTAAAGGATTTATACAATGATTGTTAGGTAAACCTGGTTAAAGGATTTTGACTGATACAATGGTTAGATAGTAATCAACAGGTGTGATCTGATACATACAACTTACTTTGCAAATCCAAATCTAGTTTATCTCTAATGCTAATTCACCGAGTGGCCTCCATTCTCATTTCCATCTTCAGATCTACTTAGAAATCCGTCAAGCAATCACTTTCGCAATTCTTTGCTTCTCTGCTCAGCCTTCTCTGCTAGATCATGTCAATCAGTAAATTAACCATGAAATCCTCTTGCATATACTTAGCACATTCATCTCACAACTTGAATAACCCCTCAAGGTTATCTTATACCTCTTCATCTAGGTAAAATAAATATTTTCTGCTTAATCAAGATCGTAGATCTTAGGTTAGGTTGGATCCAACGGATCTTTCCATCATTTACATTTAATTTACTTCTCCAAAGCAATCACTAATTAAATCTTGAATCCATGTGTTAATTACGGTTACCCATGCATTAAATAGTGTGGACCAATCGTGCTTATCCTTAATTAACTTTACATATCCTAATAGATTCAATTATGTCAGCCATAGATCTCTAATCTCAACATTTACCAAAATATTGGTGGTCGGCCGACACTGTGTTCTTCCACTCGGTCATCACTATTTTCTCTAGCAATTTACTAGTGCTTGGTCGACACTAGAAATTATGCTCGGCATACACGGGTGCTTGGTTAACACAAACTTTGCTCGGCATAAACTATTCCCGGTAAACTAACATCTTCATTTTAGCATTATAGATAAACAACACATTACCTTGTCAATGTGTCAACTGATCAAGTACCCTTGTAGTTTCCCATAACTCAACCATTTCACTCGGTCTTCTTGTTATCCTTGCCTTCAAATCTTCTTCAGTAATCAATAGATATGGTACTCAAACAAATAGCAATAGTCTCATCAGTTAAGGTTTGACATCAATGACAAAACAACAATTGTTTACATTGTAGTTTTCCAACAATCTCCCTCTTTGGCATTGATGGCAACACTAAACTTTAAAACAATAATTTTACAAACATAGTTACCATACAATCTAAAAAGTCTGCCTGTATTCCTTGATATGAACAAATCTTCATTACTGTCTTTGGCTTCATTTTGATTCTCATCTTGTAAAACATTTCTCCTTCTGTGTCTGTAGTCACATTGAAATCTTTCTATTTATGTTCACCTGTAGACTCCCTCTTTCAGTAATCTCTCCCTTTTTTCTCTAAGTAGTAAACTCTCCCTCTTTGACAACAATGCCAAAGACGTTGACATCTTTATTATGTAGATTCTTCAGTTCTAACACTGTATCATGTTCTTTTCATCTTGCTTATGACTGATCCTCTTTTATGTCCTTGTCTTTCTTTCACAGCTTTAGATAAATTCCTAAAGTGTGACTCATGTGCATCAATGTGTCAAATATTCTAAATATAACATTTGATGCAACACTTCTATTCTGAACTAATTAGCCTCAGCTAGGGGAATCACCCCTAATTTACCTCGTAGATACTCATTAGCATCCTTGGGTAGTGCTTTTGAAAATATGTTTGCCAATTGTTCCTTAGTATGCACATATTACAATCTCACTTCCTTATTTTGAACTAACTCTCTCAAGTAATGATACTTGATAGCTATATGATTTATCTTAGAGTGCATCACAGGGTTCTTATAAATATTAATGGCACTTGTGTTATCACAATATATAACAATTGGTTCTGTGATCTCCTCTTTCATACCTTTCAGTAGTATCTTCAACCACACAATATTAGAGCAATTAACTATTGTTGCCACATACTCGGCTTCAGTTGTAGATTATGAGGTACAATTCTATTTCTTGCTTGTCTAGAAAACTAATCTCTTTCCCAAAAGAAATGCGCCACCTATGGTTCTTTTCCTATAATCCATGTTTCCAGCCGAATTAGAATCAATGTAAACTTTGAGTTCAAACTTGTCATTCTTTTTGTAATGCAGACCATACTCATTTGTACCCTTCAAATATCTCAGAATTCTTTTTACTACCATCATACGAGTCTCCTTGGGATTGGCAGAAAATCTTGCAACAATTCCAACAACCAGAGCAATATCAGGTCTATTGTGCACAACATATTGCAGCTTTCCAATCATTGACATGTAAAGGGTTTGATTCACTTCTTTTGTATCATCATTTTTTGTTAACTTGTGTCCAGTAGCCATGGGTGTACTTCTTGGTTTTGATTCTTCCATTCAAAAAAAATTAGTATCTCCTTGACATATTTTGATTGAGTAATGTAGATACCATTCTTCATTTGATATATTTGTAAGCCAACAAAGAATTTGATTTCACCAAACATAGACATCTCAAATTCAGTTTGCATCTCTTTTGCAAATGTTTGGCATAGCACATCTTGTCCACCAAATATAATGTCATCAAAAATTTTTTTAGCTAATAAAGTACCTTTACCTTGTTCTGTCTTCAAATACAGATTGTTGTTGTCATTTGTCCTTGCGAATCCAATCTTCATTAGATAATTGTGCAATCTCTCATACCATGCTCTTGGTGCTTGCTTCAGTCTATATAGTGCCTTGTGTAGTCTTAAAACCATGTTCCTTTTTCTTGGGTCAACAAATCCATCATCTTGTTCAATGTACACTTCTTCTTCTAATATCCCATTCAGAAATGCTGACATTACATCCATTTGATAAACTTTAAAACCTTTATAGGCTGCATATGCAAGTAAAGTTCTGACTCCTTCCAACCTTGCAACTGGGGAAAATGTTTCTCCATAATCAATTCCTTCCTCTTGTACATATCCCTTGCATATCAGTCTAGCTTTGTTCCTTGTTACTTATCCATGTTCATTCAGCTTATTTTTGAATACCCACTTAGTACCGATTACATTTTTGTCATTAGGCCTAGGTACAAGTGTCCAAGTTTTGCTCTTTTCAATCTTTTGATCTCTTCATTCATGGCTTGTATTCAGTCTTCATTTTCTAAAGCATCTTTTACTGTTTTAGGCTCAAAATCACATAACAAGCATGTACCGTCTCTCAACTTACTTCTTGTCATAAATTCAAAATCCTTTGATACTATGATTTTATCAGGTTTATGGTGCCTCCTTACATACTTTGCTAGAGTAGGTTCTTGTCTTACTTCATATTCATTATTCTCATTCAATTTAGGTTGATTATGTGTCTCGGCATCTCCATTAGATAGCTCGGCAATTAACTCTTGTTGCTCGACAGCCTCATTCTGTGACTCGGCAGGTGCTAGCTATTGCTCGGCAACCTCTTCCTCAGGTTCAGGTAATACATTAGAATATTCCTCATCTAGATAGACAAATGATTTGTAACTTTCAGGTTCCTATAAGCATTCTGCTTCATTTCTTTCTGCATATTCATCAATTCTAACATTTGCACTTTCCACAATTTTTCTAGTGTTAGAATTCAAACACTTATATGCTTTACTTCTAGTTGAATAACCAAGAAATATCCCTTCCTCACCTTTAGCATCAAGTTTTATATTTCTGTTATCCTTTAGTATGAAGCACTTACTTTCAAAAACTTTGAAATATCTTACATTAGGTGCATATCCATACCATAGCTCATAAGGTGTAGCATTGGTACCTTTCTTGACTTGTACTATGTTCAGGGTATAGATTGTTGTACTCACAGCTTCTCTCCAATATTTCTGTGCAACATTTTTCTCTATCATTAGTGTTCTGACACAGTCCATGATAGATCTATTTCTTCTTTCAGCAATACCATTCTTTGGTGGTGTCCTAGGCGCGAACATCTATCTTTTTATACCTTGGTCATTGCAGAATTTGTTAAACTCATTAGAAATAAACTCACCTCCTCAGTCAGATCTCAAACATTTCAGAATTTTACCTGTCTCTTTTTCAAATTTTGCCAAGTACCACTTAAATAATTGGAATGCATCATATTTGTCTTTAAGAAACATAACAATCATCATTCTAGAGTAATCATCAACAAATAGAATGAAATATCTATCTCCACAGTAACTTTTCTCACCAATGGGACCACAAAGGTCAGTATGAACCAATTCTAGAATTTCCTCAGAAGTACGAGTCTTGCTCTTGAAACTAGACTTAGTCATTTTTCCCAACTGACATTGCTTACACATTGCATTTTCAGGTTTCTTTAACTTAGGCAGCCCTCTAACATTTTTCAATTTGCTTATGCTTACCAAGTTATCAAAGTTTACATGACACAACCTTTTATGCCATAACCAAACATCATCATATTGTGCAAACAAGCATGTCTCATCAGCTAAGTCCAAATAGAACAAGTTACCTTTTGTTTTCTCTCCACTTCCAACTAGTTCTCCAGTGGCATCAAAGATCTTTGTCTTCTTGTGATGGAACTCAACTCTGTAACCAGAAGTATTCAGTTGTGCAACACTCAATAAATTATAGTTAAGATCATCAACCTAATATACATTATCACATCTGATCTTGTTAGTCAATTTAATTGATCATTTCCCTTTAACGAGACATGGTGCATCATTACCAAATTTAACATAACCACCTTTGCATTGATCTAAGGTCTCGAATTTATTTTTATCACCAGTCATGTGATGTGAACAACCACTATCAATAATCCAACGATCACCTTTACTCATATAAGAAATTAATGTAGTTTTCTCATCATCATCAGAATCATCTTTCATAGCAACATACACAACTTCCATATCATTTTCATTAGAATTTTCAAATCCACTTCCAGAAGCTTCTTCAACTATATAGCAAGATTTCTTACCTTTCTCTTTGTAATCCTTATACTTTCTAAAGTCTCGGTCATCCTTTCTGTCTTTGTACTTGTTATCTCTTCTTTCTTCTTTGTCATTCTTATCAGGACATCTAGCGGCAATATGACCAACTTTGTTACATGAAAAAAAAATGATAGGAAGTTTACCTTTGAATTTTCCTTTTCCTCTAGATAGTCTTCTTGCCATAAGTGCCTCAAGTTCTTCCAGATAATCATTTGTAGTGTGCCTTTCATTGTTCATACATTTTTTTCCTTTCTTTGATTTGTTAAGGACCAACTGGGACTTGAATGTAGATTCAATAGATTGTGGAGTGTAGTTATCAAAATTTGACATCTCAAATGCAGTAAGTCTGCCTACCAGACCTTCCAAAGTCAAATTATTATTAGGAGTACATCTTAATTCTTGAATTGCAGAGACTCTAATAGCATATATAGGAAGAAGATTCCTCAATACCTTTCTCATAATGGTGTTATCATCAATGGTTCCATTAGCTCCTCTAATAGCATTCACAACTTCTTTTATCCTACCACAATCTTGAACTATATTTTCTCCTTCTTGCATTTTCATTTCATCAAACTTACCTCTTAAACTTTCAGATTTGGCTCTCAGCACATTTGTATCTCCTCCGTAGATGGTTTCTAAGGCATCCCACATCTGCTTTGCATTTGTATAGTTCTTTATGTCTTCAAATTCAGGATAGCTTAAGGATGATGCGATCTCCAACATTGCTTGATTGTGTTCCTGCTTTTCTCTTAACTATTCAGCGGTGAGAGGTGTTGTTGGGGCTACATAATCATGTTTAATATAGCATTTAGCAGTATCACGAATACCATCCAAATGCAATTTCATCAAACTCTACCATGCAGGGAAGTTATCTTTGTTCAACTTCAGTACCTCCTTTTTATACATCTTGATCTTTCGTTCCAAGTACTTTCAAACTATTTTCAAGAGACCAGAGCTCTGATACCAATTGTTAGAATGAATTTAGAATAAATGAGAGGGGGGTGAATTAGTTATCCACAGGTCTAGATGTACCAATTGAAACTTTATAGCACTTTAAGCAACTCAGGTTTGCTTGGCAGCAACAATATAAATCAACAACATAAATAGGCAGTTTACTGTTCAAATGTAATCAGCTTGCAGAAACTTAATAGTAAAACACAACATAAGAATTCACACAAGTTGACACCAATATTTAACGTGGAAACCCAATTTGGGAAAAACCACCAGTAACATGCTACCAAATTTTCACTCTTCTGAAGTGAGCTCTGCTAGGAGCCAACCCTGTTAAAGGTTACAAAACACATTGCTAAATGTGACCTGGTTAAAGGATTTAATCACCCTGTCAAGAGTGGCCTTGTTAGAGGACTTACAACATTCCACCTGAATGTCACCTTGCTCAAAGGATTTATACAATGACTGTTAGGTCAACCTGGTTAAAGGATTTGACTGATACAATGGTTAGAAAGTAATCAACAGGTGTGATCTGATACATACAACTTACTTTGCAAATCCAGATCTAGTTAAGCTCTAATGCTAATTCACTGAGTGGCCTCCATTCTCATTTCAATCTTTAGATCTTCTTGGAAATCTATCAAGCAATCACTTTCACAATTCTCTGCTTCTCTTCTTAGCCTTCTCTGCTAGATCATGTCAATCAATCAATTAACCATGCAATCCTCTTACATATACTTAGCACATTCATCTCACAACTTGAATAACCCCTCGAGGTTATCTTATACCTCTTCATCTAGGTGAAATAAATCTTCTCCGCTTAATCAAGATCATAGATCTTAGGTTAGGTTGGATCCAACAGATCTTTCCATCATTTACATTTAATTTACTTCTCCAAAGCAATCACTAATTAAATCTTGAATCCATGCATTAATTACGGTTACCCATGCATTAAATTGTTTGGACCAATCATGCTTATCCTTAATTAACTTTACATATCCCAATAGATTCAATTATGTTGGCCAGAGATCTCAAATCTCAGCAATTACCAAAATATTGGCGCTTGGCCGACACTGTGTTCTTCCACTCTGTCTTCACTGTTTTCTCTAGCAATTTACTGGCGCTCGGTCAACACTAGAAATTATGCTTGACATATACTGGTTCTTGGTCGACACAAGCTTCACTTGGCATAAACTGTTCCAAGTAAACTGACATCTTCATTTTAGTGTTATAGATAAACAAGACATTACCTTGCCAATGTGCCAACTAATCAAATACCCTTGTAGTTTCCCATAACTCAACCATTTCACTTGGTCTTCTTGTTATCCTTGCCTTCAAATCTTCTTCAGTAATCAATAGATATGGTACTCAAACAGATAGCAATAGTCTCACCAGTTAAGGTTTGACATTAATGACAAAACAACAATTGTTTACATTGTAGCTTTCCAACACTTCCTACATTCCAAAGTTCACCAACTACATACAAGAATCTTCATAACTATGTGTGATCTCAATATCCATTTATGAAGGTATATTCAAGGTAGATCTAACATTTTCAAAGACATTTGCATACTTTCCTTTCACGCAATTTTATTTACATTTCAAGGTTGATTCCTGAACAAGGGTTTGACCAAGGCAAACCCCTTTTAACCCAAAAGTTTCCCATTATTTTTTATGCAGGAACAAGTGGAAAACCTACCATTATAGATTCAAAAGGTACAAAATATGATAGACAATTCCTGAAAGTTTTGGGAAAAAGTGCAGTGTATAGGACATGAAGACACCCTATACTCAAGTATAGGATGCCTAGGTCGCCTATACCCTCCAAAATAGCCTTAGATTTTAACCATAAGTCAAATAATAAAGTATTTTGGGTGAATCTAATTATTTAACATTATAAACCCTAACCCTTAAAAAAAATCCTCGGGGGCTAACACCCCTGAATCCCCACTTAGGGCCCGAGTCAATCTCAAACCCTAGCAAGGATACATGACGAGTGTATATTACTTTCCTGATCAGTTGCTACGTACCAACACAAGATTGCCATTTCTAAATTTGGACTGTTGTGATTATTAACAACCGATATGAAAATAATATAATTTGTATTCCTCTAAATTATATATATACTGAATAAATACAAATCAACAATAGTTTGATTTGTGAAAATATGAATTAAATAATATCTAAATGTTGCTCGTTTCCATTATTCAGTGAAAATTGGTCCCCATCATTTCTTCTCACAATTTGTAGCCAATGACAGTGAAGCTAGGGTCTACCAACCCGAGTAAGTGTCCTTTAAATAAGAATGTGTTGAGGTGGTCTTCCTAAGCTAATTTTTTGTAGAGGATATTAATTTAAAAAAAAAAGGGAGAATTTGCAATGAAAATGATGATAAGAAATCCCTCTTATAAGAGTATTCAAACGTGGAAAATGAATGCACCAATTTGTGGTTATTGATTTTTAAAATTGAGTATACAATAGGGATATTAGATAGATAACAAGGACACAAAAAAAAAAAGACATTTTTAGTGTTGAATTATGTTGCACAAATATAATTCACTCTTAATTGGCAGACTGCAACATAATTCAACACTAAATGCCCTTATTTAACATTATAAATAATTCATTACAATTCAATACAAATAATAATCAGGTTGCAATGTAAATGGTAGAATTTAACACAATTCAATACAAGTGCATATGCCAATGAAGGTGAATGAAAATTGAATATGCATAGGAAAGAATCAAGTATTTCATATTGCACTTGCTTCCCATTTATGTTTGATTTATACGTTGGCTTGAAAGAATTTACTTTTCTATTTGATTCAATGTTTATTTTTTTGTTTACACACTTGTGTAAATATGTGTACACTGAGATATCACCACTTCTTATAAAAGCATTTGAATGTGGAAATTGAATGGGTTGATTTGTGGTTATTTATTTTGAAAATTGAATATACAATACTAGGGATAGCATACCAACAACGAGGACACACAATTTTATAAAGACTCTTTTAGTGTTAAATTACACTGCACAAATATAATTCACTCTAAATTGGTAAAATGTAAAATAATTCAACACTAAATGTCCTTATTGAATGTGTATCCTCATTTTGTAGCACCTAATATTAGGTTGCAATGTGAATGGTAGAATGCAACACAAACATCAATGCACTTAAACATATATGTTTTGTTGTAAACATAAACATATCTATTTTTTTGTAAACATAAACATATATGTTTTGATGTAAACCTAAAGATATCTGTTTTGAATAAATAATATGTTCGGGTGAATGAAATTAATGAAAAATGAATATACGTAACCATAAAAATGCTTATAAACTGAATGAAGTGTGTGTCTACTCACATTTACTTATTTACCATTAGGAAGGGGCCTTACTAAAATTATTTAACACCCTACCAAACGCGGGTATGGTCGATCAAATTGACAAAAATCGACATTAATTATATAGGAAACTATAATTGAAATTTATTTAATTATCGTTTGTTATAATTAAAAATCTATTTATTTATATTTAGCTACTATTAAAAATATAATTAAAATACATTTTCAGCACAAACCAAAATTGGGTCAGCAACCATAAACCCAAATATCCCTCAAACAAATTTGTAGTATAATCGTATACCTATTAAATTTTGTGATTATAGACTAGGGAAATAAAATTAAACAAACAATGTATTAATCATTTCACATGCTAGGTAATGATTTCATACTATAAAGTGAAAGAAATTGTTTCAATTAGACCCTACACATCATCATCGATACAATGATGTCAATTTGACAAGAAAAGTGGAGGAAAGTTTATTACCCCATATCACTCGCTGCAAAATTCAAGGATAAATGATGACTAAAATCTTCTTCAAACCTTAAGATAATGCTTCGCATGTAATCATGAAATTGGTCACAAAATTGGGACAATAACCATAAACCCAAATAGCCCACAAAAAAATTGCAATATAATCATATACCCATTAAATTTTATATTATAAACCAGGGCAACCAAATTAAGCTAGATAATGTTCTATTTATTTCACATGCCATGTAATAATTTCATAGTATAAAGTGAAAGAAATCATTTCAATCAAAGCCTATACGACATAATCCACATAGTGATGCAAAATTGACAATACAAGTGGAGGAATATTGATTGCCCTGTATCATTGGTTGTAAAATACAAGGATAGATGATGGGTCAAAGCTTCTTTAAACCCTGAGATGATGTTTGATGTGTAATCATGAAAGTGCAGTAAATAAATTAGGTCAATAACCATATGTCTAAATAGTCCATAAAATTATTTCACAATTTAATGAAACCTTACACGACATACACAAAGTGATGCAATATTGACAAGACAAGTGGATAAAAGTAGGCTAACACATATCAATGTCTGCAAAATATGAGGATAAATAATGGGTAGATGAGTAATCCTCAAACTCGACAAAAAAATGGCACAATAATCATATTCCCTTTATATTTCATGATTATAAACCAGAGATTTTGAATAAAACAACACAACATTTTCTTTATTTCACATGTCATTTAATGATTTCATAGTACAAGGAGAAATAAACAGATTCAATCAAACCCTTGACAACATACAAATAAATGGTAAAAAGGACATTAAACAACATGTAGGAATGAACAAAACAAATGTTGACTACAAACTGCAAAGCTACATTAGAGCGAAGGTGCTACTTGGAGCTGTTTGTAGTCAACGCCTTTGAGGAAGGTGAACAAGATGTTGTGCATAAAAGAATGCCCAAAAAACTTTTTAAAAAAAACATTTTAGGGTTTGGTTGTATACATGCACTCCTTCCCAATGTAAGATACTATGTGACCATTTTCGTGCTTGATATGGTGTTGAATGATTTTAGTAAGGCCATTCCTAATGCTAAATTGGTAAATATGAGCGGGTCCAAACTTCATTGTACTTTTAATTGTGTGTTTTTATGCCTACTAATTAGGAGTTTTTATTTTTATTTTTATTTTATTTGGTAAATGGCTAATGGTGCAAAAGGGGCCGTATAATAGGTGACACTTTGAAATGACCATATTTTTACCCTTTGACCCTTAACAATTTATACAAGGAGCTCTGATAATACTCAAAAGCCAAAAAACATTTTTTAAATAACCAACTCACATCTAGAGAAAATAATTTTTTTTGTTGAAATCTAATGTATAATTTAGACTGTACAAATGCATATGGTTAATTATAACAACTAGTAGTACACTCCCTCTAAAACATCTTTCCTTGTACAACTTTTTTCTCGTGTTAATCTCAAAGCATCCATATCTCAAGAAAGAGTTATATGATCGATTCATGCATATTTTATTTTTGGTTTGAAAAGGGGATTTGAGAGAGTTTTAGGGGAGAGGACCCTGTACTTGAACGCATATAAATTGTTGTGAGGGTTGTTGACATTTTTTTAATCTAGTTATAATACCAATATAGCTTATTGATTGAACAAGAAGATATCAATTTTTATGTATTTGTTTATTTATAATTACAATAGAATAAATCATTTAAAATTTACATTGCATATATCATTGATTTACCAAAATTGATACAAGTACTGAACAAGGTACATTCTGTTATCCCAAGCTAAATTTTCCATGAATCTAAGCTTTTCCCTCTTGTCTTTGCATTTTTTCTGGCCTCTGGCTAAAAACCCTAAGTCTTGTTGAGATCATTTTCATGCAAAACCCTAAACCCTCAAGACATGTTCTAATTTTGTATTAGCTTTTCTGAGTCACTTAAAAATCTTTTAAGTCATGTGCACTTTATATTTTTTAAGTTTATCTCTTAGTCGCATAACTGAGATGGAATATTGATTTTTATTTGGTGACTTGGCACAGATCTTTATCTCCTAATCTTGGAACGATATGGAATATGCTCTTTCTGTTTCGAGACTTAACGTGCATTGTGATCTTGACCTGATCCTGTGGCTTGCACGTGATCTTGAAGTAAACCATGAGTTAAGGGATGCATTCAGTGACCTTAAGACTCAGTTAGTCACACAATCTCAAGATAGACCCAGAGTCAGAGGCAGGGTTACATTTGTTGAGATTGAAGAATGTCAATCTACCCAAGAAACACCTGCATGCAAAACAACTGCTACAAGAATGAAGAAGACAGAAGAGAGAAGAGACAGAAGCTATGGCGGCCGATAGGCCAGAGAGTGCAAACACATGTTGACAGAAAAATATGTTCTTTATTCAACAATAAAGATGATTACAAACTCCTTAAGAAATACAAAGAAGACAATCCTTATAAAGGATGTCGAAACCCTAAACGGGCAACTTCTAGGAAATAGAAACTTTCCTAAGTCTAAAAGGAAACTGCCTAAGTGAAACTTA